>UELV01097212.1:0-13095 GCA_900490015.1 Megastigmus stigmatizans | reverse complement strand
TCTAAATTTTCAATCGTCTATAACTCAAAATTTATGCGTTTAATCGAAAAACGGAGAAGTTACGTATGTCTTAGAATTTCCTCCTCTATATCGTAGTACCCTTATTTTCGGTCAATTTCCGAACGCCCTGTATATATATGCACACATATATGTATTATATATACAAAGCGAGAAAAACGGAATATTTATCGATTTTCGGCCATTTTGTAGCATTTTAGCAGCCATTTTGGTATTGTCATGATGTACCTTTTATTTTAATTTAATATTTTTCGGACAAAAATGGTTTACATCTATAAAAACTAAAAATTAATTGATAAAAAGCCGAATTAGTTCAATTGTAACGGAAAAAAACGATAAAAATGGAAAATTACAAATTTTTTGGGTTTTAGCCGCCATTTTGGATCCGCCATTGCTAAAAAAAAATCGTACCCCGTAGTCTCAAAGATCAACTAAAAATTGCACGATTTATGCATTTTAGAGCTCAACTAGAACACTTTTTGATAAAGAAAATGGACTTTCAAAATAATTTGTAACTGAAAATTCATGACATTTTTTAAATAAACACTAAAAATTTATTGTTTATAGTAGTTTTTTACAAATTTTAAGCACGGCAATCGAAAGAGCGACCTCGAAAATAGTAGAAAAGATATGTTACGATAAAAAATTTGACCATTTTATATTAATTCCACACAGCCAAACTTTTCATAAAAAACTGTGCAATTCAGGCGTTAAAGGGTTAAAAGAACCCCCAATTTTTTTTTGTAACTTTTAATATTCATACTACCAAACAAAGGTTGTCCAAGCTGTAATTTTCTCTACTTCGTATCGACGTTTCATACTCTATTTTTCAAATATATAACTGGTTAACTTTTTAAAACATTCAACCACCGAGAATTTACTAAGTTTATAATAAATTTATCCAGTTTATTAATTCCTGATTTGTTTGTAAAATATATACCAACTTTCATAAGATTCTGTAGTCAAAAGTCCTACTTTGCGATTATTTTTTCTCATTTTAAGATCAGCAACCCATCCTAGGATTTCGTGCTGTAATAGGTATATATAAAACTTACAATTTGCAAAAATCTCAAGTATTTTTCCAGTCTTTTGATATGTGACTAAACCATCTTAATGCTATGTAATTTAACAAACATTGTAATTTTTAAGATATTTATGAGATTTAACAATTATTATTAATACGATTTAATCAATTCTATCATATAATTTAACAATTAAAATAATCAATTATTTTTCATACTCTCAGCATAACAGAACGATGAGCGATCAGACCTGGCAAATTCAAACAATGAAGATGATGAATCTGATTGCTGCAATGAAATGAGATTAGATGATGAGGAAGAATGTATGATATAATCACGAACGAAAGGGACAATGAAATGGATATGCAACTGGCAGCAGATATTGAATTTAATTACATAATAAATGATTAAATTTGTGTGTTTATTTTTTTAAGTACCTCTTGCTCTTCTTTGCTTATCAACTGAAATCGTCTACCATTTAATAACAAATATTTTACAAAAAATCAGCGTCAGTTGATAACTATTAATCGCTAATATTTTCAAAAATAAAATTTATTTTATCTACCTCTAGTTCAATAAATAATATTTCATCCATTAAAATCGTCTACTAAATTTCAAATTATCATTTTGTAGCATATATTTTACAAAAAACTGACAGATGTTAACTTATTTCACAATTATGCCCTAAAAATTTGACACACATATATTCGCGTCCGCCAGTACTTTGCAACCAGTATAACAGTCTGCCATTAGAATTTCGATACGGTTTGTCACACGTAATAAAAAAAATAATACAAAAAACAGTTAATTTAAAACTTATGGCAGATGTTAACTAATAAATATAAGTTGCTCATTTGTTTAACAACTGTTAGTAACAAAAATATCCACGAGAACGCTTTAGTTGGCGAGTTTTTAGGGACAAATGTTAACTATCTCTTAGTCTATCATACTTGCCATAATTTTATTTTTCATCGTCTTGCTTCTTAGCTTATTATGCTGAATATATTTAAATATCATACCATATGCATAAAAGAATCTTTTTTTATTATTCTATGCAATAACAATATTTATTTATTTTGATCGAAGTCTTACTTTTAAAGTGTAAAATCTAAAAATAAAACAATACAAAACAATTATTACTAAAGCAAAACTATAATAATAAGTGAATTTAACTTATGCTTTTAAATGGTAATTAGAAATTATTTCAATTTCTTTTCACTAAACTATACTATTTTTATAAAATAAATTAGAGAATGTTCGTTAAATGATATGCATTGCATCAATTTTTAATGAAATCCCATTTAAGACAAATACTTACAAATTGTTAGTATTTCTATGAAATTTTGTGAATGGCATTAGTATGCAAATTTTTAATGGGGATTTTTTCGTTATTTCTAATAAGTACTTGCATGGATTCAATCCATTTCTATTTTGAATTAACCGTTGAGGTTATGGAACTGCAAATATTATATTTTCAAGTACATTATATTATCATAGTTTATGAAAGCATAAAAATTTTAAATAATTTGATTAAAAAATGAAAGATTTTATGTTAAATTTTATTTACTGCATCGTAAAATTGATTAAAAATAATAAAATAGCTAAATATTATACAGTAATATACTTTTCTATATGCAAGCCATAGAAACATTACTTATTTGTCCACATCTTGACGAATCTAAGAACTACTATTAACATTAATAACACATACATTTACTTTAGCAATTGAACAAAAATGGTAATATACACACCAAAACATAGATACGTAGACAATAAAACTTGAATTTTCATTGAAAGACAGTTCATAGATTTGCTTGTACAATATATCGAAATCTTGCAAAAAACACATTTGATAAGAAGTGTTTTCAAATTTTTCCAAAATATTATCAAAAACATACGAAATTACAGTTTCTATAGAACTATTTAGAACTTAATTTCAGGATGGTTCGATGAATTTATCCTTACTGCGCAGAATCCTTTAACTACGAGTATCAATGGATTCACCCACGCGCAGTATGGTTCATTTACTTTCAAAAAATACATTAAAAAATTTTAATGATGATTTTGCATACTTTTTAGTGAAATATAATTTTTAAAATTTCGCTGCCTCAGAGAGGATGCGTAGGAAACTTTGTATGGGTGAAAAAATTCTTTTTTGCAAAACTGCTTAAAAATATTTTCTAACATGATTGGTACAAAAAGTCACTATTTTTGAGAAAATTTTTTTTCATGTCAGTATTTGTGTGTATGTATCCTTCTGTATCTTGAAAACCCATAAGCCGATTTTTAAATTTCTAAATTGATTTGCGCGTTTGTAAGAATTTTCAGTTACCTACAATTTGAGATCTACTTTTCAAAGTAACTTGCGTCACTCTTGTAATTTTGAAAAATATCATTTTTTCAAACTTAGCCCTATGGAAAATAATCAGGTCAAAATAATCAAATAAAAATCATGTAATTAGATCATGCGATTAATTATGTAATAAATCATGTGTTAATCATGTAACAAATCACATGATTATCACATGTTATTATCGACCCCAATAATCATCTGATAATCAGGTGAATTATCGCATGATTAATACATTCCTACTGAAAATATCCATATTAATCCGCATTTTCGTTATAAAAATTAATTAGATTTAATTAGATAATAAAAGGTTAAATAATGTAACAAAATAAAAAATAAAAAAAAACTCAACCCTACTGGGCCTTGAACTATGCACCTTCTTACCTTACCACTTGACCACAAAATAATTTCGGAAATGTGCCGGTGAATCTGATATATATATATATATATGAATTATGAATAAATAGATATACATAACAAATCATTCTGTAAGTAATATGTCCTTAGTAGAAACTGTATTAAGGATGAAATCAAGCTCCTGATTACTATATTAGAATATTGGTGGTGGATACTATCTATATATAAAGTTTCCTTATGTAAAGATATAATAGTTTCCGCACAAAAGATATATGTTAATCTTCATATTATAGAATTCTTATCAATTATATTTTTTAATGTTGCATTATAAAAATACTTTTTAATAATTTTCTAATTTTTTAAAATTATTTTCAATTATTATGCTATACTAACTTATCTATATATAAAGCAACCTCTATAATTTTACATTAGAATATGTGTAAGCTGAATTTTTACAACTATTATACATTGATATAATTTTTATTAAAAATAAATTAACAGTCAAATAAGTTGTAAGATCTGGTAGTACATTAACGGCTACGTGTATAAGGTCGCCGATATTAACAGATATAATTATGAAAATACGTATTTTTTGAGTTTCCAATTCTTTTTTCGCTTTTATCTCGGAAACAGTTAAATTTACAGCGAAATGGACAAAAATGTCGAAACGGACTTTTAACTTTCTAAAGGGCAATTGACTTTCCGTCATCTTCGATATATATACTTTTAAAAATTTTTTTAGGTCAAAACTCACTTATCGCTTTTATCTAACGAAACGACTAGAGCAAAAAGAATAATTTTTTTGGCATTCTTAAGGGGGAGGAACCAACTTTTCGATATCTCCAGGTGTACTTTTTTAAAAAACTTATTTTTTAAGGTTATAGAATTCGTTTTCTGCTTTTATCTCGGAAACTGTTGGAACTAGAGAGTAACGGACAAAATTTTCATGCTTCCTAAAGGAGAATTAACTTATTAAAATCTATGTATAGGTATTTTTTTTAATTTCAGTTTTTGAGCTGAGAATTGGTTTCTCGCTTTTATCTCGAGAGCAGCCGGAACAAAAAAAAAACAATATTTTCGGTATTCTTAAGGGGGAGGTATCAACTTTTCGATATATAGGTATACTCATCGAAGATCATATTCTTTGAGGTATGAATTCATTTTTTTATTTTATCTCGCAAACTGTTGGAGCTAGGGCGAAACTGATGAAATTTTAACTTTTCTGACAGGGAAATAGACCTTTCGTTACCGCTATGTGTACTTTTTAAAACTGAATTGTTGTAGCCAAGTATGTTCACAGCTATTTTGAAAGAATAAATATAGTTTATGAAATTTGAACAAGAAAAAAATAATGGTAAAGCTAAAAGATTTTGCATATCACTAACAAAGATATGACCAAGGATGTGAATCCTGGATTTTCTTGAAACTTTCCGGAATTACTTTTTAATAAAACATTGAGACCCATGTAGCAGATTTTTTTTTAATACACCTAGGATTAAAGACACTTATCTTTATACTTAAAATATACAATTATACATGTATTCTTTTTCAGTGTATATAGATTTACACTAATGTTCATGTTGGGAATAAAGTTTTACACGTAAAGAAAACACAAGTATACAAAAAGTAAGAATATTTATTAATTAATATGCAATGCTGACTTGATAAACCCTACTAAAAAATATCAGCTGACATATCAACTGATATATCAGTTGACAAATCAGTTGATTTGTCAAGCCAAAATATCATGTGACCACCCTACTGAAAAATATCCGTATTATTCCGCATTTTCGTTATAAAAATGAATTACAATTAATTAGAATAATAAATTAATTAATGTAAAAAAATAATAAAAAAAAATTGAACCTGCCGGGAATTGAACCTTACATCTTCGGATTATCAATCTCTACCTTACCTTTTTTTTACCTTACCACTCCAACACATTATAACTTCTGACATCCGATGTAATTCTGATGTATATGAATGGCGTATAAACTTATATAGAAAATAATTAGTCATATAATATCTTAAATAGAATCGTATTAAGGTTGAAATCGGGTCCTGATAGTAATAATACTATACAAATAAACTTTTGGTATGATCATTCTTAAAGCCATTCATTCTCTCAATGCTCTTAAAGTCTCATTATATCTTTTGAAAAATATACTCGATGGCAATATGACATTGGGTTGGTAAGTTACTTTTACTTCCTAAAGTAAGAATACAGTTTTATAATAAGTTTATGCAATTTCTTTGCTCTTCGTTCGAAAATATTTCCTCTCCTATTATATTAAATCTTACCGCTCGTCGTTCGTCCTCGTATGGTATATATAGTGTTTCATATTTATACCTATTAAGAACCCTACTTGTGCGTAATCATAATAATCGTGTTTTCATTTTTTACCGTGTTTTTATTTTCTATAATGCTTTCATGTTCTACAGTGTTTATATTTTTTATGGCGTTTACATATTTTATGGTGTTGTTATTTTTTATGGTGTTTACAGTTTAATGATGCTTTCATTTTTATGGCATTTTCATTTTTATGGTGTTTTCATTTTCATGGTGCTTTGATATTTTACGGTTGTTATTTTTTATGGTGATTATATTTTTTATGGTGTTTTCATTTTGATGGTGCCTCCATTCTCATCGGTTCTTTTATTTTATATAATGTTTACATTTTTTATGGTGTTACATTTTTTATGGTATTTTTAATTTATTGGTGCTTTGATTTTTATGTTTTCATTTTTGTGGTATTTCATTTTTTACAGTTTTATGGTGTTTTATTTTTTATGGTGTTTACCTTTTTTATGGTACTTTTACTTTATTTTTTTCAATTTTTATAGTGTTGTTACGATCGCAAATTTAAAATTTAAATTTAATACAATAATATTAAATGAACATTAAAATTAATATTCATATAAACTAGCCCAAATTAATTAAAACTTAATAACGTTAAAATATTTAAAACCCATAGCTAAAATCTAGAAACCACCCGACCAAACCAATACAAAAATCCTAAAGTATAAAAACCAATAACTCGTGTATGGAATCACGCGTACGCGACAAAGCGAACAGTCAGGCGTCACACATAGTTGAGTCTAAGTAACCCGACCCTATCATAAAATTCCAAGCCGAACTTGACGAACTAAGCAGCCTACAGTCACCTTAAAACTTCACCACGGGTGTGGGAAAGAAAAACTACCGAAGGAAAATAACTGCGCAAGAAGTGCAAGGCAAGGGATTTAGGCGAGGAGAGAGCGAGGCTGAGTGGGAGAACTACTCTCCTTCGAGGATGGAAAACTGAAGCCGGACTCGGTGGAGCGGGGGGACAGGCCATCCCTATACTGACCCATTGAGCCAGGCTGCATTTTTTGGATTAATTTAAAAAAAGTGATTTAATTATGAAACGAAGACAAACACCCAACTTGAATAATAAAGAAAAATCAGACTTAAAATTCAAAAGGGATATCTTCATTCTTTACCTCCACTACCCAAAAAAACAATTAAAAGAACAAAAATAAGAAGGACGAGGAATTGTTAATAGATACAGTAGCCAAACAAGGAAGGCGATACAAATATATACATGTATACCTATACATACAAAAATCAAGGCAAACATAAAAAGACGAAGAGGGAAGTTCAAACCCCAACTAACAGGAAAACTGAGGTAAGAGTTAAAATATAATATATTAGAAGCGACAAAAAGGGGGAGGAGAGACGGAGTGAGCTGCGCTGCGCTTAAAAACGCAGTCGGGCCCGTATGAGACGGCACACGGAGTCCTATATATACATATATTGAATTAATTTCAACGATTTTCTGTTGCGTATAACGTAACAGGTGTATTAATTTTTATGGTATTTTTGTTTATTATGGTTTTTATTTTTTCGTGTTTTCATTTTTATTGTGCATTTTTAATTTTTATGGTGTTTTCATTTTTATGGTGGTTTCATTTTTACGGTGTTGACATATTTTAAGGTATTGTCTATAGTGTGTTTATTTCTTATGGTATTTTTATTTATTATGGTTTTCATTTTTCTTCGGTGTTTAGATTTTTATTGAGTATTTAATTTCATGCTATAGTTCATTTTTTTGGTTAAACTTTCTTATGGTATTTAATTCTTAGCCTTATAATTATGTACTTGCATTTGTACACAAGTATATTTATAGTAAAATTTGCTCTCTACGTTATGCAGGGTTGAGACTGTCATTCTTTCGTTACAATTTATATAGTGTAACATTCCAAATGGCCGCATTACAAATTATTTTGTTTGTTTTTAATTTTTATTTTGATTTTGTTTTATAATATTTCATTAAAAAACGTTTCTTGGGTAAAACGCTCAATTTATTTAGAAAAATAATTAATGTAATAATGTAGCTATTTTTTGTTTTACATTTTTATATATAATCAGGTAATTTTTCAGGGGTATAAGAAAAAGTTTTGTTAGTTGCTGCTAAATGGCGCTGCTGATAAGTTACGTGTGCCATGAATTTATTGCTTTTTCCAAATACATATAAAGTAACTGCTATATATTTTTAGAGGAATGTTTATGTACTACATTTTATTATCAGTGCCATTTTGTAGTTGTAAGTTAATGTAGCACTAAAAACGTTTGTTATCTTGACTGAATATGGGATAATAATGTCGATTTAAAAATTTTACATCAGCGAAATGGCGGACAAAAGAAAACTTACTTAAGCTGCAGCCTTAAGTGTCGCTGCTACTAAGGTAGGTCTGCTAGAAATAATTAATTAATCGAATTATAGAGTAACTGCTGTTTAAGCAATAAAGTCTAAATAAACTGTTTCTGGTGTAGCTATTTATACTATTTTCTTTCCTGTGTAGAAAATGACTTGATATATACAAAATGTACTACATAATAAAATTACTACTACTATTATATTTTATTTGTATAATATTTCTTGAAATACAATGAAATACAACTTTCTTAAATGACTGTCATTGCGATTTATTTATAGTCATTGGAAATCCAAGTCTTATAGGAAACTGTTTTCTTATCAGTTTAAATGTTATTACTTCTGGTGATGGTGAAAAGATAATTTCGCCAATGACATTACCTTCAATTTTGAGAGATATTACTCTTAAAATTGTCAGAGTTCGTGTGGTGGACTCAGTTTGTTAGATTTAATAATATTTAAGCAGTTTTTCTTCCTCCCTAAGGTATCAGGGCAAAGGAGAGGTGGCAGAGACGCACATTGGTCTCTCCGTCGCCACCCTGACACTATCAAATTTCCCTTTGGTGGCGTTCCTATTTCCCTCGAATAGGGGGAATAGTAGACCGAAGAACTAGGTGCGGGCGTTCCTCACTCGGATAGTGGAAAAGCGCGCATTGGCTTTAACACTGCTGAGCGAGTACTGATCCCAGTGGATACGGGACGCGATTGGTCAGACTCGGGTCGCTCGAGCTGCTTGATTTTTTACGCTACCGCGCAATAGATAGAGTAAATATCATCGCTTCTCACTCTTCCTGGTTCGGTGGATGACTCGATGACAATCTACCCAACTGGAGAGCACACTATTCGTGTAGCAGGTTCACTAAAGGAGCGCATTGCTCTTTTAGCTTGCTGCGAGACATTCGAGAAATTCCGCAATAATATCGCTTATATTTATTTTTTATTTCCGTCTATCCACTGTCACAGATTGGACAGCAGGCAGAGGTCATTCGCTCTCTTTTCTCGAGGTTCAGTGGAAAAGTATATTACTTTTAAACCTTATTAGTGGAAAACTCAATCAAGAGTAGCTGGTTCGCTAAGAAAACGCAATGCTTTCTCAGCTAGCATGGAGAGACTTTCTTAATATTAACTTATTATTAATAAGTCTCTTGCCAGATGCTGCTCCGTCTGTGTCTGTTCTGGTTGCCCCAATGCCTCTACCTCATCCATGAGATTGATCAGATCCTCATGGAAGCTGATCTCCGCGTTCTTCGGTAGAGTCAGTGGTGTGGATGGCGAGCTGGTGTCCCTGAGGTCGATCAACGGCACATTCAACATCTTTTGATGCACCGTGATCTCCACCCTTACTTTTGTTATCTTCTTTTCTACCTTTCGCATTTTTTTCGCGATTTTTATTGTTGAAATTGTCCGTTGTCTCTTCATGGCTCTGCTCGGTTGCGTCCATTTAGTCTGGGTGGCTTGATTTCTGTACTTCGGCTTGGCCTATGTATGTTTTCCAGGGGCGTAATTACCTTTCCCCTGCTTCCACACTACACCATTCGCACAAAACGTACGAACACACTCTATTTCTCTGCGTTCCCACTGCACTGATAATACGCCCCCGTCGCATTGTGTGATTTCTTCTTAGGGATATATTTATACCTTTGAAGCCTTGACCATTCGTCAGCTCCGAGAGACCAGAGGGGTAAGCTCGGGTTTGATTGCGCACGTGTTGTTATGGTTTTTTCTTTCCGTAATTCGTTTGGAATTTTCGCGAGTATCAATGGGCGCGGCAGCGCCCCCGATGGCAAGTATGAGAACCGCAGGGCACAGACGAGTCTTCCTATTATACTTTGAATTTTCTTTTTAACCTCAAAATTTTTTTGACCATTTCTATTAATTTATGCTTTACATTGGTTTTATGAAGTTTTGCGGGGCTTAATTAATAGATTTTAAATTGCTAGTTTAATTGAAAAAAGTTTCATCCCCAATGATTGTTTTGTTCTTAAGTTATCGCCAATGCTAATATTCGGGCGACTATTTCCTTTCGCTAAATTTTCGGCTGACGCTATAGATAGATATACAAATACGTACGAATCAACATGATAATACTTTTTTATTAATTTAGCATTGTGTAGGGCATGTAACTTTGTGTGCTCCGTTATGGTTTATACATATTGTTAACAATTTTTGTTTTTTACTCTGTTGCGTGTATGGATCCAAAGCTGAAAAATTCATTTCATTTATGACGTGAACATTAAATTTGAAGCGTGTTAAACATTCTTTTTTTATTGAACCCTTAACCAGTACTCTGACAGCATCACGTAAAGCTGCTCTAAGAATATTTCGCACGTCACAATACTCGATTTCTCCTGAATTCCATGCCAAACCATGATACTTGGAGCGAAACCATCTATTTTCTTGTTGAATATTCTCGGGAAGTTGATGAAAAGCAAACGGTTTTTTGAATAAAAATACTAGAGGTTCTGACTGATCATAAAGTGATACTGTTGTGAGTTTTTTAAGTATATAGCCGTTGTCTAACTGTTTAAAGTCTTGCATATCCACAACATACTCCATCCTGAAGGCGAATGCATTCTTTACTCATATTATGTGTTATTTATATTCACAAGCTCCGCCCCTTCCCCGTTTTCACCCCCACTATATTTTCTTTATATCAGCACTAATTGGATTATATTGAATAATACGATCGTGCAAAATTAGACAGTAAGCTGATGTGTCTGCTGGAAAATTCTCCCTTGATTCAAATTCTAAACGAACATCTACAGGAGCGCTTTTTAACGACTCATTCCGTTTTGAACAATCAATAACAATGAGAGGCATATGATTTAAGAAATGAGATTTTTTAAGCATAGGTTCAGCGTCTTTATTATAATAGACGCTCTGAAAGTTGGCATACATATCATATAACATAGAATACTGGTTGTTAGCGATGTTGAGATTTAAATTTTCATAAGGATAGTATTGTGCGTTTAAAAATTTGACATTACTCAAATTGCAATGATCGAAACGGCTGGCGTTAATTTCATTTTGCACCTTACGTTTCGTTTGAGGACCTAGAATGACAAAGCGTGGTTCTTCCAATTGATTTGATGCTTTTACAGTCCAAACGTGTTTCGACGTGGCTGGAAGAAGCGATACACATATAACTCGATCTTTTTCAAGCTGTTTCAATAGACAGAGCTTATATTCATTTAACATGGCTATGTATGGCATAAGCCACTCAATTTTCATAATCTCTATTTTAAAATCTTCATAAACAAATCGAGCCTCTACTAATGTCGACGTTTGTTGAACTGCATTGATGTCATTTCTCGACCGCGTAAGTATAAGTTCATGTTTAGCATTTACTACAATTTTGCGATAATCATCAGGAAATCAGAAAATCATATTTCAAGGAAGTGATATATCGAAGTAGCCAGCATCATTAGTTAACTGCTGTGTTTCCTCAATATCAAGCCACCCAGCATTTTCAATCATTAAACTTTGACTAGGATTATGTGAAATCCATTCTTTCATAAGGCTGGTTAAGCCAGTATTTTTATAGCATTCAGCTCGTATCGTATATCCTTAAATAAAAGACATACTGCATTGTTAATTAGTTTGGTGTTCACTACTGCAGTTCCATTGGGCTTTACAAGCCTGCTACATACATGTAACAAACTACGTGAGGGTAAAAGACATAAATCTTGATGTTGAATAGATATACGTATTTCATCATTATTGTTAAAGTTAGATGATGCGTATGGTTGATGTGTATGAATCTCATAATGAGCAATAGATTCATCAAATGTGACAGGAGACTGAATGCATAGAATATCTTCCATTTCGTTGATAACAATATACAAAAATACACGTTATTTTGTACCACGAACTCTTAAGCCTAGACTTTTTAGGAATTGAATGTTTCGAGACGTAAGTATTTCGACTGCTCGTTTGTGACTCGATGCTTTCGATTACTTCTTTAAGACTAATTTTTTTCGCTGTTCTTTGACGACTGACTTCTTGGACAGCTCGTTGACGACTGAGAGCTGGTCGACAAGCTCGGTTATTTAAATACCCTCTTGCGTTGTAAGTAATACCCATTTCAAGATGCCCTTTTAATGTGTAGTCTTACTGTTATAACCTCTCCACGAAAATTAACTATATCTCCGTCCTGATCCACTATTTGCAATTGTAAATGATCAATGCACTTGCTGACGTTCGGAAGGTAAATGACGTGTGATGGCACATCAATGGTCTTATATCCTGGCTGTACAGCAAGAAAAAATTCATGAATTGTGTGGACTTGACGCTCATTTATATTGGCCCCTGTGGTGAGGTTAGATTCGACCCTTAGAGAATTCACTTTCAGAATGGTTACAGGCAGATCCGAGTTGTGACGGGTATTTCCAGTCAGAACACGTTTAGTGAAACCCAAAAGCCTTCCTATTGAATCTTGAGGCCGAAAGTCAATCGTGTGACTACACTTCACTACACTGCGGAGTGTATTGTTATTGGGTTTTAAAGTGATAGATATATCTTTTGCTGCTAGTACATCTGACAGATATTTCTCAATATCCTCAATTTAATAACTTCATGTAGGAATTGTGACTGTTTCGTCATTCATATAAAATTTATTGTTGCCTATATATATATATATATATATATATAT
>UELV01097134.1:2318-14072 GCA_900490015.1 Megastigmus stigmatizans | reverse complement strand
TAAAAATAAATAAGATCATAATAAATAAATAGATGAATAGATGAATGAATAAATAAATAAATAAATAAATGAGTCAATAAATACATAATTAAAAACGAAAAAAAACTATAAAAGATGCTCGAAGTGGCCTCCGATTGCTTCGAGGCATGCCTCGAGCCTCCTGATAGTTAGTCGAAGCAGTGGCCTTCCGAACCCGTTCCTCCGGAATCCTCGCAAAGTTCACATGCACTGCTTCCTCCAGTTCATCTCTGGTCTCGATGCAGTTAAAGTATATTTTTTCTTTAACCGCACCCCATACGAAGTAGTCGCACGGATTATAATCTGGCGACCGTGCTGGCCATGGCCATATTGGTACGCCACGACCCAGGTACTGACGTACGGGTGGTAATGATTTTAAAAATATTGTTTTTTAAAGTATGTTTTATAAAATCACATTGTTAAAAATGAAGTATTGCGCACTAATTCATATTGTTACGACAAGAAAAACACAGTACAGTGCATACAACAATATTTTACAAACAGAGATTTTAATTTGGACATTTAGTCCCTTATGATAAAATTTTTGTCGCAAAGTATAAAGTTACTTTTTTGAAACACTTGGAATAAAATACCCTTCAAAGTGGCATTAATATTAAATTAATATTTTCCCAAATAGCAAACAAATTAGATGTACGATAGATCTATTATTAAGTTTGTTGTAATTAAATGAAAGTATTTAAGACATGAATAGTTCTGCTTTACTGACATTACAGTATTTTAAACATTAAGACTTTGGCAGTTTATTACAGTATTTTTAAATATTTAGAGCCTTCTGGAAATGTCCGTCTTCAACTTTGTAGGATGGTAGATTATGATTCGAAGAAGCGTAATGATGTTTTTAATTGGCTTTAATACAAGTATTTTTTACTGGCATCAACATACTGTAAAGTCGATAAACATTAAATTTAACGTTCCATAAATTACAAACACAATTGATAAATGAAAATATTAACAGGCAGTTATAATAAAATAGGATTCCAAAACGACGGAAATATTATGTGATGCTTTATCTACACGGTGCTAAGATCGCATTTACTGCGAAATTTTTTCAGGCCCTATCCACGAGTGATTGCTGGTAATACACGGATTTTCTGTGCGTTGACTAGCATTAGTACCGTGAATTCGACAATCCGTTACATAACATTTTAGTAAGGTATTATAATAAACTATTTTTATCTGCATAGTGGGCCGGGCAACCATCATGCATAAATATGATACGCCGACTAATTTCCGATATGTTGTCCAACTGGCCAGGTGGGAAAACTAAATCGGGGAGATGATCGCGAAGGAACTCTAAATAATTATCTCCGTTGAGACGCTCCGGTAAGATAACCGGTCCTATCTACATAAACAATAGCTGATTTGAAATAGATATAGTATAAATTCGAAAAAATTTATGGTTTTCTGCGTTTTCTTGTGAATACTTCGATATTTTTACTTAGAAAAAGTTGTGTTAACCCATTAAGGATGGGGCGGGCACTTTTTTCATACTATTTTGAACAGATTTATTTACTTTGATCTGGGTCCTATAAAACATTGAGATTAGTCACTGCTGATGTAAAATTGTCTGAACTTTCGATCTGTGTCGTCAGAATGGTAAGAAATTGCACAGTAAAAAAGTTATAATTATTTATTTAACAAAAAACACAAAATTTCGAGTGATTTTTTTTTTTTCATTTAGTATTCTTGCATCAAAATCGTCAGTGGATTTCGGTGGTTAGAGTAATATTTGAAACCGTCGACCCTAACCTTTAAAGCCTCGTCAAAATTTTTCGCTTTCATTCATTATTTCATGCATTTTCTTACAATTCTGACAATATAGATCGAAAGTTCAGACAATTTTACATCGGAAATGACTAATCTCAATTTTTTATAGGACCGATATCAAAGTAAATAAAGCTGTTGAAAATAGAATGAAAAAAGTGTCCGTCCCATCCTTAATGGGTTAAGATAGTTTCACCAAATTCCAAACTATGAAAAAATTAAAATAAATTTACTCAGAGATAGTTTATTATGAACTTTTCGAATGTGTCTAAAACTGCCAGTCGATTCAGATTTCTAGAGTCAGGCTACATTCTAAAATGTACGAACATTCTTTACGCAATAGACATTTTATAACATCATAATTTTAGCATAATTAAACAATAATATTTAACCAAGAAACTATTACAGATCGCGATCAGCTACTGGCTTATGCACCGCCTAAAAACTATTTATTATCAATACTTATCATGTTCTTAATAAATTGATATATTTCCAGCAAATGCGTACGCTTATACTTAAATTATTTTTTAAATTGTTACATTTTACTCATTCAATGCATTTGTAGATGGCTATAATTCTTCTCTATGTAGTATCGTATTAACATATGTATTTCTTCCATGTATTTATCGTATTTACTACTCTATCAATTTTACATTACGTAAATTTTTTTTCTGTCCTTAAATTTGTTTTTAAAAAATATTTACCAAAATCGACGAAATCGCAGAGCCTTGAAAATTATAATTTCAATGAAAAAAATATAATATTATTTTTAGGACTGGGTTTTTTACGCGTTTCAAACCATTCTGCGTCGTCGTAGATGTCCCGCAAAGATACATTAATTTTGTTTGTAAAAAATATTTTCCAACACCGTCGAAGTCCCAGAGCCATGAAAATTAACATTTCAATGAAAAGAAAATTGCTTTATACAAAAAAAAATGTACTTACTATTTGATAGTCAATCACTCCGGCCCAGACGTTAATCTTAAAGCGGTGCTGTGACTTTGAGTCCCACGTGAGGAATGGGTTTTCAATCGCATAATGGTAGTAATTGTGCGAATTGAAATACCCATCCCTCGTAAACGTGCACTCATCAGTCCACAGCAAACGCCTTGGAAAAACTTCTTCTTGCCCCGTTCTATCCAAGAAACGGCGACAAAAATCTTGGCGCGGGGCATAATCCGCGGGTAGCAGGGACTGCACCCTTGTAAAATGGTAAGGGTGCAGCTTTTCTTCCTTCAAGATATTATGAACGGTAACCTGCGATATACCCATTTCCTTAGCGATCGCCCTGGTACTCTTCTATCTCTGGACGTCGCACATACCGGTTACCACCTTCACCACCAGCATACATCACATTGCCGGTTTCTCGAAGCCGACGTACTGCTCAGCTTATCACATTTGCATTCGGATGCCGGCATTGGGATATGCTTGCGCATATTCCGCAGCAGCGCCAAAAGCGCTTTCCCCGTTCGTAAAATACAAACGGGTCATATTGAAATAATCCTCAACAAAATACGCATTGCCGCGGTTTTGAGCCATTGCTTTAGATGTTGATCGTTTCGTTAAACAAATCAAACAGAGAGAGCAACAATTGAAATAATGTAAGTAGCCAGGCATCGTCTTTTTTCTTAACCGTATTTTGTTTAACACAGCTAAGACACTAGTAGACCGGTTAACCATACTTATTCCGCGAATGCGTTCAGCGCTCGGCTCACATACCGTGAATTCGATTGAAATACAATTTCTGTCTGCTAAATTAAGTATTTATTGGCTCATTTATTTATTTATTTATTTATTCATTCATCTATTCATCTATTTATTTATTATGATCTTATTTATTTTTATACATATTTATTTTTATAGATATTTCCTTTTACAATATTTTTATGTTAACATTTACAATTATTTATAATTAATTTTTAGTATTAAATACATAGTTAAAAAATTAAACTTGTTATAAAAATTATTTCCACTATCCCTTTCTTTATAAGATGTTTATCAAATTTTCCATTTACCCTCTCAAATGCTCAGATATTTTGCATTATAAATAAGTTGCATACCGTGCACCTGTGCGATAAGCAGCACCTGAGGATAGAGAACATGCACTCTTCAAAAATAAATTATCTTTTACATTGTTTTTTTTTTGAAACTTTTTATGTAAATACAGCAGTAAAAAATGCTTGAAAGGTATGCGTGTTTTAAATGATGTCTCCTTGTTGATTTAAAAGGCGATAAAAGAAGTCTTGCTAAAGTTAAACTAGGAGAACATTGGAAGGGAACCGCTACCACGATCGAGCGCAGGTCAGTAGCTGTACACGTAAACACGAAAGATAAGTGAGCGCGCTGTTTTCAAAAACGGCTTAGCTGCTATACAAAAGAGGTTGTAGCGCAACGTGATTACTATTGGTACGGGAGCTTCGCGGATCTTCTCTCAGTGTATAATTCTAAGTCACTATTCTAAAATTCACTAATATTTAAGTAGTTATTTAACTTAAAGATATTTCAGAGGAGCAGCTGCATACTTTTCGATATTTCGCACTACAATTAAAAAAAAATTAATAGAATATTAGTAGAATAATAATGGAATATTCAAAAGTATATTATTGAATTATTTTCATCGCAAGGGCGAGAAGTCGATCTTTTCACAAGTTCGAAACAGTTTAACCCGAGTGTTGAACGATATTTTTTTACTACCGCACGTAAAGTTAGTATGTAAAGTAACATATTGTATATAATCGCACTAATTTTGCAAAAGCATAACAGGTTATACACGAGTAACTGTTACTTTACACACTCATTACATACAGCACACTATGCGCACTTATAATTGCATAATTATGCAATTGTAACGCACAAAATATGTTATTTTGCCCACGAACTTTTTGTACAAATATCGGCTTTATTTTGATTCGTTTATTCTGGAATTTCTTTTGAAGCGAATACTTATTCAGCCGAGTTTTACATATTCTGGGATAATGTAAGGAAGAAAAATTGAGAATCACGAGTAATTACATGCCATGCTCTCGATACATGATCGTTATTTTATTCGCTTTTCTGATAAAAAAATTAGTAGAATCCATTTAAAAAGAAATTCATCATGGAAGCGTTACAATAATTTCAATTATGCAAGTCTCCATTTGATTTCTTAGCATAAGCTTTTTGTCTTCTTTAAACGTTGGAGTGTGTATTTTGTACGGGTGAACCATACTGTTGACTACATATGAAAATAATTTAGCAATTCGTAATTCCAAATACTGAAATCTTTTACGATTTAAATTTACTCTCTTGCATATCAAATGCCCAACGTTTCAATTTGAGCTTAGCTTCTTATTAAATGTTATAAAAATTAACAGCTCATTCCGATAGCATGCACTTAAGTGTACTACCGGATTTTAATGTAATAAGAGAAAATTGATAGGTATGAGATAACTTACTTTGAAGGTTTACTGTATCTTAGCTTGATTAGTAGATTTCAAAGGTACTGAAATCGACTAAAAATTGAATTTGTCACATTGCAGATTATGATATTTTTAAATCTGTGTTTAACTTTTAAGAGTATCTAGCCAAAGGCTCAATGTAACGAAAAGAAACAGAGAAACAAAAACAATGAGACTGTACAACCTCGAAATATTTTTGTTATTTTATTTAATATACCCATTCAAAAGTTTTAAAATCCATTAGAAAAATAATTTTGCTTTAAGCATCTCCAAATTTCTGATATTTAAGTGGGTCCTTAACTTCTTAACAATCTTTTCGTAAATGAGCTTGTTACATAGGACACCTAGCTGTCCTATGATTTTATTCATTGGCGCGCAAATATTATTTCACAATAAAGTGCGGCGTTCATCGCCGCATTCCAAAGAAGCGCAATTCGTAGCTGACCACGCTTCAAAATGCAAGCGTCAGCAAACGCAGCATTTTTTTACCCGGCTACAGTCAAATTGGCGACTCCACAAAAATCGCACGAGGCGATTTTTATCATTTCCACCACCTCTAACGAATCATAATAAAAGCAGCCCCGTAGGGCCGCATCGAGGAGAACGACCCAACATCTGAACGAGGAACGACTGACCGATCGCTGCGCAATGCAGCCAGAATCACTCAACGTATCGTGAATAAACTTAGTGCAAAGTTATCCAGTCTTCGCCTCACTTTATTTACCCACCCTCACAAATTCCTTTCCGGATTAAGTTAACGGAAAGTCGTACGAAACAGAATTCACATAGAGAGAAAGAATCTCTCGTCACAGTCATCATACGTGACATTTTTGGTGCTAGGTGTGGGGTGTCGTCAGTGAGGGACGTGGGTACAAAAATCGGAAATTTTTTTAAAAAACAAAAAGTTGACGGGAAGGAAGGATGACGCAACTCTGCAAGAACATCATCATCTTCGTAACTCTGTACATGTAAGTACATTTTTATATTTTTTCGGGAATCTATATTATCCTCCCTCGTTGATTTATTTATTTATTTATTTATTTATTTAATAAACTTCACGAGAGTAATCCCTTCATATAATATAAATCTTAATACTAATTACAAAAAATTTTATGTGGCGAGTTGAACAGAACACCCATACTATCAAATTTCTATTCTTCCTAATAATGAAACATTAATAATATTCCAATAACTTAGAGCTCTTAACATTTTTAAATGAATATACTGAAGAATAGGTAGGTAAATTAACCTCTAGCGAGTTCCGAAGCCTACGCAGTCTAAACGTAGGAGAGTAAAAAGTATATACCGCTCTACAAGCAATTTCTTTAAGTTGCCTTACATGCCGAACACAATATGCAGAAAATTTTAATTCAAACAATTCCGCCAAAATGGGATGCTTGTTACATGTAGTGAAAAATTTGTACATGAAAGTCATATCAGACAATTTATGTATTGCTTTTACCGTACATATATTTGTTTCACGTGAGATATAACTATAGTCATGGTTGAATCTATCCATAGCCAAAAAGAATCTAAATGCCATATATCTAAGGAAGCGGTGTTGCACATCTTCGAATTTATTAATCGCATAGTCCTGATAAGGCCTCCAAATTACCGACCCATAAGTTAAATTAGGCAATACCAAGGTTTTAAACAAATGAATGATAGAGTAATGATTTTGAAAAGTCCTTCTGTTTCTAATAATAAATCCAAGCATTCTAAGTGCTTTTGAAGTAATTTGATTAATATGAACATTAAAAGTTAAATTATTTTCAAAAGTAACACCAAGGTCTTTTATACCACTAACTCTATCCAAAATAACAGAATTTATATGATAATTATGAACCACCTTCTGATTACCCCTATAAAACGATATGGTTTTACATTTTGAGCAATTTAAAGGCAACCCGTTAAGTGTAGATCATTCAATTAAATTATCCTAAGATAATTGCAAATCCAAAGCATCAGCTTCTGACTTAACTCTAATGTACAACTTAACGTCATTAGCATATAATAAAAATTTACAATTTATGTAACCACTTATATCATTTATAAATATAATGAACAGCAAAGGACCCAGATGGGAACCCTGAGGAACTCCTGATCGTGTCGAAAATGGCGAAGAGGAAACTCCCTTAATTTTAACATAACAAGTTCTACCTTTGAGATAAGAGGATAACCATAATAAAAGCCAACCCCTTACACCAACATTAAAAAGATTACTTAGCAGTCTGTTATGATTTACGGAATCAAAAGCTTTGCTATAATCTAAATAAATAGAATCTACCTGTTCTCCACTCTCCAATGCACTAGCAATAAAATCAGTATATATAAACAAATTAGTCACAGTGGACCGATCCTTAATAAATCCATGCTGTTCACAAATAATTTTAGAAAATAAATATTCACTCAACTTATCCGTAACAATTGCATCCATAATCTTAGCAAAACAATTTAAGATAGCAACAGGTCGATAATTTGATATGTTCTGTATAGGACCTGATTTATATACAGGAGAAATAAAAGAGCTCTTCCAAACATCTGGAAAAATACCATCTGTAATTGATTGAGTGAAAATTTTTAGTAATGGTTCAGAAAAAGAATCACAACAACTTTTTATAAGAATGGAAGGTATATTATCAGGTCCAGAGCTGAAACTATTATTCATATTTCTAATTACCCTAGTAACATCATGATTAGAAAAACTCAAATTATCCAATATATTATAACTAATAATAGGATCACAAGGTGCTACAAAATTGCTGTTAAAAGTAGATTTAAAATAATTAGCAAATAATTCTTCAGTGCGAGGACCGTTATCACTAAATTCATCCTTCAAAAACATATTCAAGGAAAGACTATTATTATCTTTGATATTATCAACATAAGACCAAAATGTCTTAGGATTCTTATTTAAATTAGCCTCAATCCTCTGAATATATTCATTATAATTAGACTTGGATAGTCTAATGCACTGAGCACGCCATTTCTTAAACTCTATAAAATCAGATAATAGCTTAAACCTCTTCCAACATTTGTGCATTTTCTTTTTGTCAATAATAAGATTCTTTAATTCGACGGTATACCACCTAGGGAATGTATAATTATAAATACGCATTTTAGGAAAAAAGCGATTAACAATACTATAAAGTTTCTCATAGAAAATACTAACATTATCATTAACATATTTGTGAATTAATAAACAATTCCAATCAATATCATTCAGTTCATTAGCTACATTAACATAATCAGACTTATTAAAATTTAATTGACAATTTTCATAACCTAACTTTACAGTTCTAGAAAATTCAGATTCCAAAAACACAGGGGGATGATGTGAGTCAACGTCGACTAAAAAATCAGGAGAACCTATCTTCTTAAGATCCAAATCAGCAAATACTAAATCCAGAGTGTAGCCTTTTTCTTAATGAACTGGATGATATTGAATCAAATTATGAGTAGAACAACAATCACGTAATAAACTAGTTGCATCCAGCACCTGAGGTTTTACATAACACATCTTCTCATAAATCAATAGAGCATCACTCGACCATTTAATATTACTAAGGTTATAATCACCAAAAACTATAATATTACTGCGGGGATTCTTCTCAATTAAACAATCAACAGCATTAACATGATCACTATAAAAGACTATATCTCCTTGCTGCTCTGGCGAAATATACGTTGCACCTATTATAATACTACTTGCTCCACTAACAACTGTAACAAATATTTGTTCATTCGAACAATCCATAAGAGAGCATATACATGAGGAAAGGCAGGAACGAATAGCGATCAGAACACCACCACCTCTGCTATGACCATTGGCTTCAGATCTTTCCCTTCTGTAAATAGTATAATCACCAAGACCAAGTTCCGTGTCAGTCACAGAATCATTTAACCATGTCTCTGCTAAGACAATAATATCAGGCCCTGGTGTACACATAAAAATATTCAACCTTAATTGATCTAACTTGTTCTTAAGACTTCGAACATTCTTATAATAAAATAACAACTTATCACCACTTAAGCTTGACCGTTTTTTGAAGCAGATCTCTGAAATACTATCTTAGGAATATTACTTTGATAAATAATCTTTTTCTTAATATCTGGATGACTCAAATTATAATTATCACATGACTCCTTCAACTTCTTGAAATGACTTCTTTCCATTTTAGTCTGGTCCTTGGAAACCTTAACATTATTCGGTAGCTTAGCCCAGTTTCGTAGAACAAACATCACTTCTGATATAGAGTCCAACCGCACCATGACTGGACGACACACACCTTGTTTATATAAGCCAATTCTCTTAATGAATATTATATTAACCTGCTCACCAAAAACTAACAATATTTCCCTGATGTTACAGCAATCTTTATTTATAATGTCCTTCACACTCACATCAGCTGCCCTTTGACACTCACCAACATTATATAATATTATGTTGGATGATTTTGACTCTCTAAGTCTAATTTCTTCAAAAAAATTAAAAAATCCAGTGTCATCCATTGTAACATCACTCATTTTATTCGTAATAACTTTTTCATTCAACTTGCGCACCGAAGATTCCAGTCTATCGATCTTCTCTGAGTGAGAATCCAATATTGCAGAGTGTTTCTCCACCAATTCACATGCAGGAGTCTGCATTTCGTGAAGGTCCTGGAACCTACTATTCGATGAGCTGATATGCGTTTCCAATAATCCATAAATTTTAGCCAATAATTTTTTAGAATCAAAATCACTATCTTCAGGATCAATTTGAGTACTGTCAATACACAGGACAGAAGTAATTATACCATCAGGATCTCTAATAATCTTGCATTTTGAACTTCCAGCACATTGCTCATGAAAAATCTTACTACAGTTACTACACTTAAAATCACTACCACCCATAATACAGCAATCTATATATGAGCACTTGTACACCTCATGTCTCTTATTTCTCCTGTTACTAATATTCTGTGAGCTACTCATTGTTGCAGAAAAAACACAACAACAATTCACAAAAAAAATATCAGCGAATTAACAATAGATAACAGACAACTGATACTTTCAGGCTATACACAATAAATGTACTAGTATCTATACAGCTACTATAAGCAAATAGCACGTGGCACTCATAAATAAAAGTATACCGAAACAATCATAAAAAACTAAGGACTTATTGTATAATATCTATAAACAGAAAAGTCTTTGAATCCAAATAATAAACAATGTCGTTTATTTACGTACAACGTACACTAGAATAACACTTTAGGTTATGTACAGAAAAAGCCCGTATATCTATACAGCAACGATAAGCCAAGAACACGTGGCACTTATAAATCAAAATTTATCAGAGCAATCATTAACAAATATGCACTAATGACATAATATTTGTTAACAGAAAAATTTCTGCATTCAAATAATAACAGCGTCGTTTATTTATATAACGCACAAATGTTCGAACAATAAACAAACCGACGGAGCAGCATATGAGCACACATGTCCAACGCGCCACCTCTCGGTAATTATCATTTAAAATTTAAAACATTTATATCACTATATATACTAGTATAACAAAACGTATTTAACAAAAACTAAAGAAACCTTTTTTTGAATTAGTTTAATCTTCACATTGTGAGGCCCCCGATCGTCAGACGCCTCACAAGGATATTACTATCAAATAGGACATTTTGTTCTGAGGCCCCCGGTCGTTGGGTGCCTCAGAAAATTATTTATCCAATTTTCATGACATTTACAGTACTAATATTTGTTTTAGAAAAAAGGAAGAAAAGAAGCATCTTTTCATGTCCCTTTAGTCACTTATCGTATGCTAATATTTTATTATCTCTTCCCTCGATCTCATAGCGAGCATAGCAGCGCGGACACCCCAATCGACTACTGTACCATCCGATCGACTACTAAGGCCGCGGGATAGTCGCGCGAGTCCTCTCGCTCTCGCAGCGGCAAGTATAGCAGCACGTACACCATGATCGACTACTATACCATCCGATCGACTACTAGGGCCAAAGCAAATACTCGCTGCACCAAACTGCACCACAACTTAATAAATATTAGAAATGCATATTATATATAGTTTACTCACGAATACCTTTTATACAAATTATCTTATTCTATGCTGCATATATGATGCGTTTCAAGTCAACTCTCCAAGCACGCAAAACACGCTGTGTTCAACTCGTGTTTAAACTACCTAAATGAACTCAACAAAAATATGTAAAACATAGATTTTGTGTATTTTTTTCTTAGCTTTCCAATGGTGTAAGTATTTTTTCCGAAATTTTTTATTTTCACCTTTAAAAAATATAAAATATGTTGTATCTCGAAAAGTGTATTTTTAATATTTTTTTAAATACTTTTAATCGAAAGCTGAGGAAATTTTACATAGAAATCAATGTTTTGCACAGAGTGCAAATAATATTTACTATAAGATACACAACGCGAAAAAGAAGACGTACCGCCGCTCCGACGCGCCCGGCCCGCCTTACCGCGGTGCGCTATCCCGCAC
>UELV01097116.1:0-11167 GCA_900490015.1 Megastigmus stigmatizans | reverse complement strand
CTCTCTCTCTCTCTCTCTCTCTCTCATTATTCCTTATTAATCCACTATTTTCTTCTCTCTCACTCTCTCACTCTCACTCCATCCTCGTCCTCCAGCTCCTTGACTTCGTTTTTCCCCTCTCCTTGGTGTAACTGCACGCCGAGAGCTCAAGCGCGCACACACGCGTTTTTGCTTGATTTTCTCGGGCTCCTTTGTTCGCGTGCGCGCATGAGAGCTGCGTTTGCTCGCGTATATGAACACGGCTTCTTGGCTTTTCTGTCCTTCCGCGTGTATCTTGGCCTCCTGCGAGCAGCTCTTGAATTTACGAGCCGTGTACGATCGAGTCTCTTAAATAAACGACTGTGCAAAAATGTTTATTCCGACAATTTCTGCGTCATTTATGTACTGGGATAATTATTTCTGGAATCCGGCGAGTCGCGCGTTATGGATTAGTTGGTGATTCTTTGGAGACCGAAAAATGATCTCTCTGCACTGATGAAAGCAAACTTTTTTGTTTGAGCAGAATAAAAGTTTTTTAACAGTCTTGACAGATGCCGCGACTATTTGTAAATGTAAAGCTCTTAAAATATAACTTTCGCGAAGTGCGAACTTAGAATATGTTTATCAAAAAGCTTCATTTACAGTCAAGTCTTTTTACAGATCGTCGACACCGTATAGACATGGCTTTAAACTTTCAATTTTTGAATTGGTGAAAATAATAAACAAGAATATTTAATATAAAATCAATAAGGAAATTAATGTTCATTATTTTTTGTTTTTAAAGCTGGAATAAGTACGTCAACTTTGTTTACCAACAAAATTTGACATCGAAAATAACTTTAGTGAAATATTTCGCGATGATCGGCTTTGATTAGTTATGCAAAAGTTAGATATTTTAAGGTATGGATATAACGTGCATAGTGAACATAAAAATTTGTATGAACTGTTGTTTTTTAATCTGAAATATTGAAACTTTTATACTCTTCAGTTAATTATTATCTAACTTATATTTTATATTTTATTATATAACTACACTCTTGACAATATGGATGTTTTTCAAATTTCAGTTCTCCAAGAAAAAAATAATTTCGAACCTCAATGAAGTGTTTTCCAGCAGCGCAGACGAGCGCTGAAAATATATAATCGACCTCGAAATACATTTCCCCTAACGCAGTTTTAAATCGCGGTAGCAACAAAGTCGTGGCTGCAATTTCCTCCCGATCCCGACTCATTCAGCTCTCGCTTCTATTTCGCGTTAATCCGATCCGATCTTGCGATCACGCGCTGCTGCTGCGGCCCGCTGTCCTTTTCCAGAGGCTAAGCGCAAGCGTAATTATCACCTACATTGCTGCTGCTGCTGCTGCTGCTGCGGCTTCCCATTTTTTCCTCTCCCCCTCTTGCGCATTTTTCTCACACACACACACACACACGACTTCTCTCGAACGAGCAACAACAGCACCAGCAGCACTTAGCCCACAAAAAGAAAAGAAAGCGTCGCAGCCGAGTATCCTTTCTTATACCGGCCGTTTTCTGTCTCGCTTCTTCTCTCTCCCCCTCCTCTCTCTCTCTCTCTCTCACACTTTCTCTCTCTCTCTTTCTCGCGTCTTCATGCGCGCGAGTGCACTTTATGCGCCTATTGTCCGCAACAACGACTACGACGATCGGGATGGTTTATAGAAGGCTCGGGCTTGGGCTCGCGCCGCGCCGCGCGAACGCAAACTTCTTGGGAAAATCGCCCAGCTATGAGAACGCATTGTATAAGTGTTGCTCAGCGAGAATTTTTTTTCTCCCATCACTTACCTCCTCCCCTACTCGCCATCTCTTTTTTCCCTTCTTGCTCGTCTTGCGCTCACCGTTGCAAAATGCGCGCGAACGCGAGCGAGAGCGCATATATAGTGTAATAAGGCGGCGTAACGGTTACCGAGCTGTTTACTGCCGAGTGTTACTTACATGATAATGAAGGCGCGCTAATGAATGCCGTGTCATGTGATTGTTTTACAATTATGGCGTGGCAGAGAATAGGGGCAGGGGGGGGGGGGCAAGGGGGGGTTGGTTTCTTGTTGCGCGCAAGGCCTATTTAATTTAATAATGGAATATCCTTGCCGAGACTGCCGGATCTTACGAAATATCTTTTTTACTTCTGGATTTCATGTTTTCTTTTCTTTTTCTTAAGATAGTCGACTCACGGCTCGGAGTTAATTTTATATTTTAGCTGTCTTTTTTACGAATTTCACTTTATTTTTGATAAGGATGTAAATAAAACGACGTTTCTGTTACTATTCGATTTAGTAAATCTCGCTATTTCACAGATAAAACTTTCAAGACCTCTTGGTCTGAAAAATAAACATTTCTTTTTACAAGTTTATACTTTTACCGTGTTATTACACGAGAGTTACATGTACAAAGATTCGCAAGGAAGAGTGAACTAATAAGTAAGAGAAAGTCCAACAATGCAAGTAAGTAAACTTAGCGAAGCTTTGAACGATATTAACCATAACATGTCTCAGGCCATTGAGAAAATGCGGGCAAATTGTTGCCAAGTTAAACTTTCGAGAGTCGAAAAGCAGGATAACGCGCATTATTACGACCCAAGCTCCGGCGAGTTTACAAACTTTTGAGTGCAATCATATGGGAGAAAATCTTTTTATCGATACTGCGCTTCCTATGGCAAAAACTCGACTAACCGATTACAAACAAAGAGGCGCGCTAAAGTAACTTATCGGACCATAACCATTAAGCGTGAAGTCTACATTAAATTCGATAATCGATGTACTCGAACTTTGTCCACAAAAGAGAGATGTGACATCGAATAACAAAAATTAAAATTCACTCCTTTGCATTTGCTTCTTTGTCACTATACATTTTTAATTTTACGCCATTCAAAGATTATTCGCGTAATTACAATATCCACCAAGCACTGTAATTCTTGACAGCCGTTTGCAAGAATAAGATTGAAATTTCTGAGGAGCGCGTAATTCCTCGCAGTGTTTCTATTTCGCATACGAAGATTCCGCAGCGAATATCGAAATAAATGAGAATTAGCCAAAAGGACGGGTGTAGTACAAGGACATAAACAGAGAGGAAAGGAGTAGGAACGCGCGTGAGACAGCAGCGACATAGCGTTAAAGCACGCAGACGCGATGCGAGAGTGTCTCGCACGTTGTAACCGGACATGACTGACTGACGTCGCTTTTAAAGGTCTGAATTTACGTAATTGCATATTTTATTACAGTGCGTTATATATGTACATCTGGTCGGTAGGTGGAATATTACATCCCCCCCCCTCTCTCTCTCTCTCTCTCACACACACCGCAGCCCACGTTGGTCGCTCCGCGGCTTGTACGCCTTTTTAATGGATTTTTTAATATAGCTGTTTTTCATCGTGGTTTACCGCGGAAAATTTGCATTTTTTGCGAGAAAACGAGAGAGAGAGAGAAAGAGAGAGAGAGGGTCGCTGCTGCAGGCCGCCGTAGAGGCTGCACTCGAGGCCCTATTAATTCGTCGGAACATAATTATAAAGCGTTTTGGCGGAAAAATAATTACGGCTTCGGGGATTTGCTTCGAAAAATTAATATACAGCGAGGGCCTCGCGATAATGTTTTTTTTTTTAAAGCCCCGATTATCTCTCGGCGCGCAACTTTGAAATATGGATTCCAGTCATTGATTTATAATTCGCGCATAGCAATTATGTCGCCGCCAGTGGTGCACTATTCGCGTGTTTTAAGCCCCCTATAAAAAAAAAACTCGCGTACCATTACTCATCCGCTGGTGTTTTACCGCAATCATCTATTCCTTTATAAAATTAAATTCATCCATCAGAAACGATATGTAAAGCGCTCGGAAATAAGGCCAAATGCATTATTAGAATTACTGCTAGCTGCAATTCAGTATACTTTTAGAAGGGAAAGGCGATTATTATAACAGAAGCTGGGATCCGAGCTAGCTTCTACAAGTTGAGAAAAATACATATTTTCCAGGCTCATTCCTCAGCGTCGCAGCGGTGCCCATGCGCCTTTCTTCTCCTTTTATCCCCTTTGCAGTTCGCGCTGATATTATTCGGTCCTCTATCTCATTTTGTCCCTCGGTGTGATTCTCCACGTGGAGCTTGAGAGCATCCTTTTGCATTCCGCGACTACTGCCAGAGTTGAGAGCAGCAGCAGCAGCAGCAGCAGCAGCAGCAGCAGCAGCAGCAGCAGCAGCAGCAACGCCGGCAGCACCGGTAGAGGCCTTTGTTTCATGGATGCTGAGCATCTTCTTCTTATGGAGGAGGAGAGAAATTCATCCTCCGCCCGTCGAGAATAATAAAATTGCTGGGGCTTCTTCCTCTTTTCCTTTTCTACTTTTTTTTTCATCCATTTTTCTTTGACATGGCGCTGCGCTTGTCGAAGTTGTCATTTTTTTCTCTCTCGCTGTTGCTGCTGCCGCTACTGCTGCTCTGCTGCACTGCTGCACTGCTGCTCTCGTGTCGTCGAAGATGAATTTTTGGTTGTCTTTTGGGGTGCACCCCGTCGTGCGATAAATCACGAGTTTTACGAGTACTCGTTAAGTTCGGCTCTCAAAGTCAATTTAATTAGCGCGTTCGCCGCTCTTGCTCGATCTCTCGTGCTCTTTCAAATTTTTTATGATTTCTTAAATAGCACCGTCCATAATAAGGATTTCTGACGTCGCAACAGGCGCATGTTGCCTGGACTTTAGTTGGTTTCTGCATTCGTACCGGGCAGAATGTATTTTTTTGCCTTCCACCTCACTCTATTAAGCAGAAGTTTTTTCCATAATCTGATTAGAAAATTATGCCGATTTCGACGGTACCTATAGCGAATTCAAATATACATGTATACGGATTCTAATAAGAAAAAATATAATGAGGTATAAGCGAGCAGTTTTTCTCGCAGTTTACACGTTTAAATACACTAATTCGCTCATGGTCGAAATTATTATCTCAGTGAATCTCCGCTCAACAAGTGTTTGCGCTGAAAAAAAAGTCAAGAAAAAACCGCGGTAATGTGCGCCCAGAAAAATAAAAGTGCCGATGCACACCGATACTTCAACTACATATACACAGAGAAAGATAGATAGATAGATATAATGTTTATTTGTAACTTTTTACAAAATTTAAATACAATCTCAATATATATATATATATATACATTCATTTTCGCTTTGTAATATCTCAGTCGTGCTTATGTCTAAAGTTTAGTCTAATACGTTAAAAAAAAAATAAAAAATAGTGATATCACAGATGACTTACAAATACAGTCAAAATTCAGTCTTTAAAATCTATCACGTCATTCCTTTGAAAATTAAATCTATATACAAAATGGTTTACAAACAAATTACAGCAAGGTTGCGCGAGCATTCACACCTCATCACTTGCACAACATCTGTCTATTCTTTCTTTAAATTACATGCATACTCGAATCATGACATAAAGGATAATAAATTAGGACAGGACGTTGTACAGGATTAGGACAGGCTCACAGGTCGCTTAACCTATATTTAACAATCTAATCTAGGTTAAGAAGGAATCTCCTTAAAGCAGTCTTGAACCTGCTGCGTGATGGTAGATGACGAATTTCAGCAGGAAGAGACTTCCATAAATGCGTACCCTGCACTTGGAAGGTATTGTTTCGCACAGTTGTACGCATTCGGGGAATCGCGAGATCTTCCATTTCTCCCCTAGCGGTTGCTCTAGGCACATACCTAGAAAAGAGACATTCTAGGTAGTCTGATGAACGCATACTCATGATTTTGTACATAAGTACCCCAATAAAGTATCGTCTCCTAGTATTAGTACGCAGCCAGCCTAGAGAAGCCCTATGGGGAGAAATGTCCTCATCTCCCCTAACACCTAGTACATATCTCACACATGAATTCTACAGTACTTGTAGTCGATTTCTCAACTCCTGAGAGGCATCGAGAAAAACCACCGAGCAGTAGTCTAGATGAGGGAACAACAGAACTGTTGCAAGTTGTTTACGCAATGCCTCAGTGGTATACCGGCGGAAAAATCGTAAACCGTATAAAATCCGATTAAATTTCTTCGTAATCATATCTACGTGTTCTCCAGCACAACACCGAGGTTAGTGACAGTCTCGGAAAAGGGGACAAGGACATCATCTCCAAGCCGAACACAGTGGACAGGATCAGAAAAAAAACTCTGTAACATACTTGTTATAACCGAAAATAATAGCTTTTATCTTCGCTGCGTTGAGCCTTAGAGAAGCGCCAGCCACCCAGTCCGACACCCACTTTGCTGACATCTCAAGCTTCCCAGGAGTAAGGGCGTCACGTACGTCATTGATGTAGAGGCAAAACAACAGGGGTCCCAGGACTGAACCCTGCGGGACACCCAAACTTGTGCCAAGCCATGATGACCTGCCCAAGTTACTAGTAAAAACACATTGTTCTCTCCCTGAGAGATACGAGTTGATCCACAAAAGTGCAGTCCTGGAAAACCCCATCAATCTCAGCTTGTCAAAAAGACGAGCATGTGATATCGTGTCGAATGCCTTACTGAAATCAAAGAGTAAAAGTACAGTCATAAGTTTCTTGTCGATACCCATCCGTATTTGGTCTGTATGTCTGAGTAGAGCAGTCTGAGTTGAATAGTGCTTACGAAAACCAGTCTGTTTTGGATCTAACCCACCCTCTGAAAGATACTCCTGAATCTGGTCGTGCACGATCTTCTCCAGCATCTTCGAAAGGAAACAAAGTAAGGCAATTGGACGGAAGTTCATGAGCGATGTTGGTGCTGTCTTTTTTTTTAAGAGGCCTCTTCCATAGGGCCAGAAAAACACCTCTGCGTAGAGAGGAATTGAACAGATTTACCAAGAACTTCCTCAGGACAGGGAGGGCCTTAACGATAACACTTTGAGGAATGTCATCCTCTCCTCACGCCTATGACGAAAAGTGAGAGTTGGCAAGAACGACATCTGCTGCGGTTACCTGCTTAAATAAAAAACCGCCTTCCTGCGCGCTCTGAATAATTCTTGCCCTCTTCTCGCCGTCGTCCCGATTAGAGACCGACACCTCGGCAAAGTGCTCATATAGCTGCTCCGGAACAAAACCATTCAAATCCTCTCTCTGCTTGGGAAGGCGTCCCAGGTCTCTTAACTCTTTCCATACATTCCCATTTTCAAGAGAATCAAACAGACGATTGTTGTAATAAGTCGTCCGTGCATCGTCTGTTGTTTTGTCAAAAAGATCCCTCAAACTCAAGAATTCTAATAGATACCCCGCTTTGTCTGTCTATTTGTAACACCGATAAGCAGCGTCCCGTTTTTGTTTAACTGGTCTATCTCTGCACTAATCCATGGCAGTTTGCCCTTTCTGGACACAAATCTTTTCTCCAGTGCCAACTCATTAACTGTTGCCACGAGATTATTACAGAGACAGTCTAGGGCAACCTCAGTATCACAGTTATCGCCGTTTAGCACCGACCAGTCACAGCAAGACAAATATTCTACCAGTGAATTGGATAAAATACCCTTAAAATCTCGATAAATGAATGTGTCATTATTCACCGGTTGTACATGACAAAAAATGCTAACCAGAATGATATTATGCTTACTGAGAAAGCTAGCCGGCACGTTCTGTTTATCAACGAGAGTATCACTGTCATCGACAAGAATGACGTCTATCCATGTGTGAGACGTGGGTGTGTGAGACGTGGGTGTATGATGAGTGGCACCATGCTAGACCAACTGTAGTGAAAGCTCCGCTGAAAGTTTGCGAACAAACAGAGCATCATCGCTTTGTTTAAGGATCAGCATTCAGATCCCCCATGATAATTTTATGACTATAATCAAAACATAATGTTCGCAATCTATCTAGTAGATCCGAATCCTTAATAAAAGGTATTTTTGGTGGCCTATAAATGACTGAAACAAGAATAGGTGTAGAGTCGCACTCCTGAACACTGCAAAAAATATATTCAGGTTTCATTTGCAGCCCTTTACCGTCTGTTTTTGATGTTGATAAGAGCATAGACTTTAGCTTTTCTTCTATATATAGGGCAACTCCACCCCCATTAATATTTTTGTCCTGCCTGAAAAGTTTATAACCTGGGACCCGAATGACGTCATCCGAGACAGCCGGGCCCAGCCATGCTTTCGCTATCCCAAACAGATGGTAGGAGGGGTTGGCATGAAGATATTGACGGATCTACTCAACGTGCGTTCTAAGTGAGTTCGCAAGACCGCTTTACTCCCTTTGCAGCCTCCAGAAGATCCTCCATCCAGTCATGCTTCGTTTTTGTTCTTATTTTTTCCCTTCTTATCATTGCAGCTATACTTTTTATTCTCTTCATTCACGCCCTGATTATCAATATTTTTATTATTATTATTCAAATTGCTATCTTTATTTTTATCTTTAGTATTGTATTTATTTAATGTTTCTGTCTTATTACTTTCTGTTATATTCTCCTTTTGTTGTTGTTGGTTTAAATTATTTTTGTTTTTAATTTTATTATTAAGAGCAACTGGTAATATTATTGTGCTTGCTGCGGATGCATCAACAATAGCATCCAAATCCGTAGCAGTAGAGAAGGGAAAAACTCTGTCACCCTCCCTCCTCCTAGCAAGGAACCTGCCCTGCCTGTGCCAGATGAATTTAATATCCAAGGTTTTTCCATAATCTTTTAAAAATTGAAAAGTTTTGTCTTGAAACGTGTGCGTTTATTTTTCTCTTTCATGACTAGATGGACGAGTTCTTGACTGAAAAGCCTAACTATCAGTGACGAGACTCCTCTCAGACCACCCCCCTGTTGTCGCGAGTTATTTGCATTTGTCGAGATATGACGCACAGATACTATACTGCCTCTTGTGATAGAAGGCAGTACAGTACCGAGCACGACAAACACGTAATCATCAAGCGCTAGATCTGATGTAGAACAATCTACCAAGCTTGAGATCACGAGTTCGCCGGACTCACCACCACGCTCGCGTTCAATAATTTTTTCTGATGGCATAATAGGTGGGGAGATGGTCTGCACAACGCCTTCGACCCGGGAAACCAAACTGGAATCCAGACTTTTCATGAAAGAATATACTCTTACATCTAAACTATTTATTTTTTCTTGAAGCCTAGATTCCAGCTTATCATTAAGATTTAAAAAATTTTCATTAATAGTTTCAAAATTTAAAATTGCATAATTTTTAGCATTACTTTCAATATTACAATTTAACAAATCCGCTTTGTCCCTGAGCATTTTATTCTCATCAACCAGCGCGTCGTGATTTGCCCAAATTTCTGTCAACACTGAATTCTGGCTTTCAAGTTTTTTTATTAATTTTCTGTAAGACATCACAAATATTTTTAACCAAAAATTCAATTGTTGGTATTGAATTTAATGTCTTCTTTACTTGATCCAGCTTACATAAAATTTTTTCATTTGTTATAGATCGCACCGAATTGACTTGAGACAGAGCGGAATTAAAAAAATTTTCCGGGGCCGAGCTAATCGTGCCACCTATATTAAAACTACAAGTCTTTTCGCTCTCTCGTGCCACACTCTCAACATCTTTTTTATAAAAAATATTTGGCCTACTTGCTTTCGCAAGTGCTGATGAGGGTGCAAGATTCTCTACGCTAACCTCCCTTGATTTTTCCTTTTCCCTTCCTTTTTTCTTTCCCTATCAACTTCCGCACTCGGTTTTGGGCACGTTTCGCAAATATAATTTTTTAATTTTTTAGGAGTTGTAAACGTGCAATGCCCATTTATGACATGTATCATGAAATATACGATTACAAATTTTTCATTTTAACAGTACTGAATTTTTTCTAATATTTCTTTTACATTTGATACACGTTTTTCTGTCCATTGTCTGCTTCTACTTGTCTGCTACTATTTTTAAATAATATTTGTAAATAATAATAACTCTCATAAACAATAATAATAATTAATTAAACAAAAATTTTATTTATAAAGTCTATATATAATAAAAACAGGTAAAAGAAGTTAAATTTAAAAAGAATCAAAAAAAAATTCAAAAATCGATGGGAAAACAACTGCGATAATGCTAATAAACTATAATAAATTATAAACAATGCAGCAACAACCGTCATCGCATATATGTGTACATAATTAAAATTAAAAAAACAAGTACAAGAGAATAAAGTTTAAAATATCTTTAAACTCGATGCAACTGCTAAATATAATGTTTATAATAATAATAATAATATTAAACAATTTGACAACAAACGTTATTGCAAAAAATTAGAAATACACAAAGGAAAAGGAAATTAAAAGGATCAAAAAGGAATTTCGAAAATAGATGAAAAAATAAGGCAGATAATGATAGTGTAATTTAACACCTTCAGGCAATACTCAATCAGGCCTAAGCAAGTGCATTGTTAAATTCGCAAGTCGCGCAGTAGACGACGACGCACCGTTACCATAGGCTCAAAGGCCTAAGCAAATTCATTCTTGATTTCAGAAAATACAGTCGTATTTGCAGTAAATACAGTTGTATTCGCAGTAAATACAATACGCATCTGGTCTAGAGAAAAACAAGAGGGACACGATGCAGCTGCCTGCGTTTTATACCTGACTAAGGATTTATAAGGACCATCATATATTAAAATATTACCATATTTCTTTTAAAATATCTTCTCAAAGCATTAATAAATCAATATCAATATAATTTTTATACTATAATATATATTTTATAATATAATATAAGACAGACAGACAGACAGACAGACAGTCTGTCTGTCTGTCTGTCTACAAGTGTGTAGTGTAAGTCACCAAAATCAAACGCATAACGAATCACAGGTGCAGCCCGCGGCAGGGTTAAGAATCAAGATCAAGCAGGTGTTGATAGATCGCCATCTTAAATCTGCGCAAAGATGGTAAGTTGTGCAGAGAGTTCGGGAGAGAGTTCCAAAAGCGCGCACATTGAACTTGGAAAGATCTCATTCCTGCCTCCGTGCGCACCCTTGCTATTGAAAGTTCCTGTGCAACACCCCTGCTATTGCCCCTAGGCTGATGCCTGCTGAAAAAAGCTGCCAAATATTGAGGTTCATGTAATCGAAGGATTTCATACATAATAATTGCAGCAAAATAATTCCTTCGAGAATCAGCACGCAACCAGCCCAGTTGCTTTCTATAGGGGGTGATGTGCTCGTCCCTCCTAACACCGTAGATGTATCTCACACATGTATTACTCAGTGTCTGTAACCGTATTCT
>UELV01097111.1:0-11679 GCA_900490015.1 Megastigmus stigmatizans | reverse complement strand
GTATTAAGCGAGCAACTTGTCGACAGAGCCTTGAGGTAGAGGAAATTATCAGTGTTAGACAAATATTAATTTTAAGTAGGAGTTTATTTTCGGATAGGATCAAGTACAAGAGTGCGTACTGTTTCGTATATTGGCGGTGTTTATATACTTTTCGACCGCTTGATTCTGGCTTCCCCCTCTCCTTGATTGATCGTCGGTGTATCCATGCTCTTGGTAGTGTGCGCTTGATTTGGCGGAATTTTCTCTCTCTTCTTGGTGTGCGCGCGTACGTGTGTCTAATCGTCGCGCTTAGCGGTCAACCTTCCTCTCTCTCGTTCTTATTATATTTCAAATAAAATTCAAATAAAATTCTAACGTATTTCGCTACTATTCTTAATCGCTATCCTCTTTCTTAATCGTAATTTTATTTATAACTGATTGTTGCTTATCCAATATATTAAATTTATTATTAACTTTATTAACTTTATATACATTTTATTATACTATAATTTATAGAAATACTTTATGACTACTTGTGCATGTCACAACCAAGACTCGATACAAGCATCGTCCTGCACTTTCTCAAGAAGTTCAAGAAATCTTGAAGTCGATATACGAGGATTTCACAAAAACCGAGCTGCTTGAAAGATATTTAGGTGGGCATATACAAAACAGTAATGAAACTTTTAAACAATATGTATAGAGCATGACGTCTAAACATCTTTTATGCAAAAACATCTTTAATGGAAAAACAATTGTTTATATTGTGTCTAAGGCAGCAGCTTGTATTTTTAATAAAGGCTTTTTAACGAGCAATTTTTGAAAATTATGGAGCTGACTGGCAGGAAAATCGTCCCGATCGCCGTGAACTACGTCGCAAAGCACGACGACACCAGGGTCAGCCTTACGGAGAACCGTAGCTTAGATATTTCAAAAGAGGCCAGAACTACAAGAAAACAGGCAAGATTAGAAGAATTGTAGGTAAGCATTTTTCATGTTTTTTCATTTAAAAAAAACTTTGAACGCGTTCTTCTCGAAACACTATTTTTGTAATTGGTCTCCACGAAATCGACCGACTTGACCGATTCTTATGAAATTTATATCACATACTCTACATATATATTGCTAGAAATCAACGCTATAAAAAGTTAAAATTTTGATTTGTAATATCTTTTTTGTACAAGAAACGTCTTTTTTATTTTTTTTTCTGTTTTCATCCGCAATTTTGTTATTTATCGATAAAAATTAATATCCAAGCGCCGTTAACTACCTGACGTTATACTTAATTCAACGCACTTTGTTTTTTTTTTGTTTCAGACTAGCCGTTCCTAAGATTTGATGGACACTGTTTGCCTGTTACTTTTCGAGGCGCTTTGTTCAAGTGCAGTTTTTGCACATAAAAATGTAGTAAAATGAATAAAAAAAATTTTTTGTGTTTAAATAAAGACTAGATTTATCATTCCCAACAAGTTTTATTTCAATATTTTTAACAGCGTGCCCAGAAAAAAATCTCAAAAATAGCCTTATTTTTTAGCGTTCAAACTCCAATAACCTCTTAATGCATCAAAGAAACTGTGTTAACAGTTTGAAAGAATGAACACGTCTAGATTTTTTACGATCACTTGAATCGGTGAAAATCACTCCAGACATTGAATTTCCTTACGAGTAAGTAATGTTTATTTAGAACCTGTTTATCAGTCTAAATATCCGGGGTTTAGTGTGAAAAAGGCCAGGAATCGAAGAACTTTTTACGCTTTAAAGTTTGAATTTTATTTATGAAAGTCAGAATTTCCATATTAAACTACTAGGATAAATCGCCCAGTCAAATGGATACTTATTCGACTGTAATATTTACTGCGGGAAAAATTCAGACGTGAGTAGTGTTTTGTCAAAGTGCAATATGGGCAGTCACGTTGTTCTCAAAATGTTAGAACAACTTACTTTGAATTCTTCAGTCAGAAAATTGAACCAGTATCACATATACTTTGACAATCTGTTTTGTTGTCCCGATTTGCTCGTCCATCTAAAGAAGGGGGGCTTGACTGGTACGGTAAGAGCGAGTCGCATAAACGAAGAAAACAATATTCCTAAAGATGCACCTAGAGGAGCTTATGCCGTCAAATATGAATAGAATATCGGGTTGAATTTTATAACACTCAATGATTCAAAAATCGTAAATGTTTTATCTACGGCTGCAGGTGTAACACCACAGACTTCGGTAAAACGTTATAGTAAAGAATAAAAAAAGAAAGTAGATATTCCATTTCCGAAAGCTGTTACTGTCTATAATCAATTCATGGGAGGAGTTGATATACACGATATGTATTGCAACCAAGTGATGCCTATTGTGCGATCAAAAAATGGACGTGGATCATATTCATCCGCATAATTCAATCATCAATTACAAATTCGACCGTTTTATGGAATTCTGTATGTGCAAATGATAAAAAATTTTCGATAAAAGATGTAGCATTGAGTATTGCTAAAAGTTAGGTGAAACCTAAATCAGAAGAAATAAAAAAGACATGTAATAAATAAAGCCGGTTTTATCAGATATAGTTCGAAAAAATGCGGCAAGAGAACTAATTATTTCTGCAAAGATTGTCAGTTATACATTTGCTCAACTTGTTTGCCAAAATTTTCTAAATATTAATAGTTGTAAGTATGTATTTAGATAAGACAAAACTCACAAAGAAACATAAAAAACAAAAAAAGTAAAAAATAAAAATAAAAAAGTAAAAAAAAAACAAAAAAACATGATTCTCGGTAATCGTCTACCTCCCCGCGGTGAGAATCGGGCAACATTTCATATAATGGTAAAAGGCAGTACAAAATAAAAACAAAATAATTGAATATAGTTGTGGAGTTGCTGTTCGCAACACAGTAGATTATATCGAGATATTGGCGATGCAGTCTATTCTGTGAATCTGATAGCTGATTCATAATCAGCAACCTCAAAAACCCTTATTTACGAATCTTCTTTCAAGAAATAAACATTTTCGAAAATTTTCAGCGGGCCTGAAAACCCTTATTTACGAATTTTTTTGAAGAATGAAAAGTTTTTCGAAGTTTTTCAGCCATGTTGGATCCGCCATTTTGAATTTTGCCAATCTGACAACAGATTCGTAATCAGCGACTCCAAAAACCCCTGCATGTAAATTTTTGTGAATACTGGAGCATTGTAAGTATTGTAAGCCATAAAACAAGCTAAAACAACAATATTAGAATGATAATTTGTTATTATCATTGTTTATAAGCCTGGCCTTTCTAGAAAAAAAATTAAAAACTGCGTTCATATTTCGAAAGTTTAACATCTTATTGCACGATTTTAACCGTTTGCAGTAAGAAATAAAATTGTTTCCGATCCAAATCGGTCATTTTAAACAAAAAAATCATGAAAAAACGCATTTTTTAATATAAATTTGCAAAAAAAAAATATAAATAATTATTTTACACTTTTTTAAGAAATCGCATCATGTAGAGTGGACCCGAAAACATAAAATAAGGTTGGTTTCAATAAGTACTGATACCGATTTTATTTTAATTTATGGACTCAAAATCAGAGTTCAATTTTCTTCCATTCAGGCATTAATGGGTTAATTAGACTTAAAATAACATTAAACAACACTTCAGAAGTATCCGCTATTTATGATTCAGGCTCAAATGTTTCACTAATAAATTCAAAACTAGTTCATTTGAAACAAAAAAGAATTAATTTAAAGCAAAAAGTTAACTTAAGAACAATTAATGATGTGTATAAATCAGAAGAATTAACAAAACTCAAAGCAAAAATATTGAATGTAGAGGAATACATAGACGTATTCATAATTAATAATGAAAACTTCGAATACGACTTTCTAATAGGATAAGATTGCATTAAAAAATTGTCAATACAAAATGAAAAATTAGAGATAGAACAGAGAAACTCTAATCTCACAGAAAAACAAAAATATCAAATAAACTTCAATGAACACGTAGATTAAGACAATTTCAAAGTCTTAACAAATCACTTGAGTCCTTATGAAGAAGATATAATACAAAATCTCATAGATAAATATCAAAATATATTTGCAAAAGATAAATATGATATAGGCGTAGTAAAAGATTACGAAGCCAGAATAAATCTCATAGTAGATAAATATTGTAGCAAGAGACCTTATCGATGCACAATTGAAGATAAAAAAGAAATAGAGGAACAAATCTCAGAATTATAATACTTAAAAGAAATCTAATAGAAGAATCATACAGTCCTTTTGCTGCTTCAATTACGTTAGCATATAAAAGAGACGAAAATAAAAGATCAAGACTATGCATAGATTTTAGACTTAAATAAAATAATAGTTCCTCAATCGCAGCCATTTCCATTAATTAAAGATTTAGTGATAGAAACCAGAAATTGTAAATATTCCTCAAAACTTGACATAAATCAGCGTTTTGTTCTATTCCTCTACGAATCGAAGATAAAAGAAAAAGGGATTTGTAACCCAAGAAGGTTAATTTCAATGGAGGTGTCCCCCATTCGGGTTGAAGACGTCGTCGGCCATTTTTTACAGAATATTGAGCAATACAATACGAAAACATAAACTGTCAGATTTCTCAAGTAAACTACATTGATGATATTGTTACATAGGACACCTAACTGTCCTACGATTTTATTTATTGGCGCGCAAATATTATTTCACAATAAAATGCGGCGATGTACGCAACTAAGCGCACCAAAAAAGCGCAACTCGTAGCTGACCACGCCATAAAATGCAAGCATCAGCAGACGCAGTATTTTCCTACCCAGCAACAGTCAAATTGCCGACTCTTCAAAAATCGCACGAGGCGATTTTTACCACTTCCACCACCTCCAATGAAATACAATAAAAGCAGCCCCATCGGGCCGCATCGAGAAGAACGACCCAACATCTGAACGAGGAACGACCGACCAATCGCCGCGCAACGCAATTACAGAAGCTCGACACATCTTTCGCATAGTGAATAAATTCAGTACAAAGTTCTCCAACCTTCGCGTCACTTAATTTATCCGTCATCCCAACTTCCTTTCCGGATCAAGTTACCGGAGAGTTGGACGATACCGAATCCACAAAGAGAGAGAGAATCCTTTTATTCAACTTATTACTAATTTTACCATTCTCTCTCTCGTCACAGTTATCATACGTGACATTTTTGGTGCTAAGTGTGGGGTATCATCAGTGAGGGATATAAATATCCGTAACTCTGTGCATATAAGTACATTACATATATATATTTTTCGGGGAATCTACATTACCCTCCCTTGTTGATTTAATACATATTTAACAATTATTACCATTACACGGTTCACGTGAAATTGGCGAGATTTTTATTTGCGTTCGTTCCGTTCTCCATCTTATCGCGGTAAAATCAATACATTAAAAAAAATCTATATATATACAGCAAATAGACGTAACATTTTTTTCTTCACTATCATACAACTAGAAGTTTTGAAAAGTCGTAAAAGTTTTTCAAACCGCTATGAGCGGATTCTAGGCTGATCTTTAGGCACCTGATCCCACCCTGTGCTAAGGTTGGGCTGCGGTCAATAACCGCTAGCTCCCTTTACGCATTGGACAGTGATAAGAAGGGAAATTGCCAGATCTAGCCAGTCTATCGAGCTCTAGTTATTTCAAAAACCTCGGACAAAAGTCCATGAGCAGAATCTAGGCTGATCTTTAAGTGCCTGATTGTTCCACGGCTGTGCTAAGGTCGGGCGGCGGCCAATAACCGCTAGCTCCCTTTTAAGCATTGGGCAGTGAGAAGACGGCAAAGGGAAATTCCCGTGCTCAAAAAAGAGAGTAAGTAGGACATCAGACGCGAAATCGAGGGAATGAGGCACTGACGCTTTTCCATAACACTACGGAACACCCGGAATAACCCCATGGCCATTACCTGGTCCGATAATACAGAATCAAGTTACTCCTAGCGCAGCACAGTTAAATACCAGCAGTCGACTCCATACATGCCGACATTGTGGACAGAGTAAGGGCTCGACTAGCCACCCAACAGGAATACGAGAACGTCGGAGTCCGTGCAGCGACGTCAGCAGAAACCTGCAGTTACTGCCACGGGCCGGGGCATGACGAAGCCGACTGCAGACGAAAAGCGTATAATACGCTAATATGCCTCTTCCATCACGTAAAAGGCCACACATATGAAAGATGTTTCCATTTAGAAAACAAAATTAAAAATGGCGAGGTATTCTTTTCGCCCCGGTATAATCAAAACGCAGGTCATACCAACAACACTAACGAAGGGGACTTTAGAAACGAGTCACGGCCAAGATACAGTAATAATCAGACAAACAGCGATAACCCAAACAATAATACAACAACAATGGCAATGATTATAACAGGAATACTTACAATGGGAACAATCACAACAGGAATAATTATAGCTGAAATAACTATAATAGGGACAATTATAGTGGCAAAAGAAATGATAACCATTCAAACTGCTATGAAAGACCATCGGATAGTCGAAATATGCCAAACGATAATCTGAATCCGGCAGCTCGAAGGACAACTGCAAGGCCACACCAAGACCAAGTATCCGGGCATTTAAACTCGCAGGATGCTCGACGCCAACAGGAGGCGTCAAGCAGCTCGAGATCAGTGAACAACATCCAATAGTGGATGCGCACGTACGTCTCACTAAAACAGGCAGACAACCTCCTATAATAATCCTCAATAGCAAAGATCTAAAAGAAGGAAATGCGTCATTTTACACGGACACGGGGTCCGACCTCAGTCTAATTAAAGTATCAAAAATTAAGCTACACATATAATATTTTTATAAACGGATACTCCGAATGGAGTAATGTAGGGTGAAGCCTGCACATTAGGCAGAGTAAGTATCGAATTAAATGGATTACTCTGCGATTTACACATTGTGCCAGATGATTTTCCCGTAAACACAGATGGCCTTATTGGATGGTCAATTCTTAATGACCACAATGGCGTAATTGATGCTGAGCCACGGAGCTTGAAATTTCCCGGACTCCTCATGCGTTTCAGAAGAATGAATCATTCACGATTCCCCCTCGAACGCGTCAGGTTATATACGCGAAAATGAGCAATGTCAAGCAGGAAGTAGGCGTCATCCCCCTTCTAGACATAAAACCCGATCTTTTCATCGGCAACTATATCACAAATAATATATGTGGAAAGGCTTACCTTATGTGTGTAAACACAAGTGAAAAATATATTAATTTTGAAATGCCAGAAATAGAACTGGAACTGAGTGAGTTTACGCCTACATCGGACCCTCTTGACGATCGAATAAGCGCATTAAGAATAATATCGGATGAAGAAGACGATAGGGCAGAACAAATATTAAAGCTCATCGCACATCAAAATTGGAACGAGGAAGAGGCAAAACACATGCGTGATATAGTAAAAGAATACCCCGATACATTTTATCTAAAAGGAGACCCTTTAAGAACAACACGCGTAGTGATACATGGAATACCGACAGTAGACGACATCCCTGTCAGGCCCAGATAATTCAGGCATCTTCCAGCTATGAAAGAGGAAATCCAAAAGCATATCAGAGAGCAAGTGGAAGCAGGAATCATAGAACCTTCCATGTCTGCCTATTCTTCACCCTTATTCATCATCCCGAAGAAGACCGACGAATTCGGGAATAAAAAATATTGGTTGGTGATTGATTTTAGAGCCCTAAATGAAAAAAACCATCGGAGATGCTTAGCCATTATCTATCATAACAGATATCATAGACCAGGTAGGGCAAGCAAATTATATTATCACAGTAGACCTTAAGTCAGGTTTCTACCAAATCCCGATGCGCGAGACGCTAAAAGATCGCCCGCCGCGGGAGAAATCACCGTGGCCTCTCGAAGAAGATAAAGGCGGCCCGACAGCTCTAAATTCAAGAACAAAGGTTAGAGGACATCCCTTTCACGCAGACGAAAATCTCTTATACGTTTTAACGGCAGATCTATACCTAGAGAAGGACACAATTAAAGCCCTGACAGAAAGGAAGTACATAAAAATAGAAGACCTGCCTGATTTAGAACTGGCAGTAGGACAGATACTCACATCAGAATAAAAGATAAATAAACTTTTCGGTCTAGTCGTCAAAGGGCACATAGACGAGAAGGTTATAACGTTAGCGGTAGGCATGCACTAAGATGGCAGCTAGTGCAGCGTACTCCACGCGCGGGTCAACTCCCACAGCCGTGTTATACTAGGACTGCAGGTAACTTTTCCCTGAGGATGATGTAGGTTCGGAACGATACTCTTAACTCGGAATTTAATGTGTAAAAATAATGTGAATATTTATTCAATAATAATAACAATTAAACTTATGTACAAGGATCGAGCTCGGTGCTTGGGTCGGGCCCCTCGAGTGTGGCTTCACAGTATTCGATCGCCGGTACGCTATAACAGAGAATATCCGGAGAACCGTCTGTTACACATTTACAGTTTTGATAGAAATAAAACTTAGCAAATAAACTTAACCATTAATCGTAGACAATAAAATTAATGATTAATTATAACGAATAAATAATATATTTTACTAAAATTACGTATACAAATCTAAACGCGTCTGATTACAAGTGTGCGACCGAAGTCACCCCAGCTGGCTATCGTATTTGCAAAGCACCTCCGGGTGGCGGTATTACGGACAGGTTACGGTATGGTACGGAACGGAACGGTAGGCTCTAGCAAACTTAACGTCGGCCAGCTTGGGTGTGTGCGGTTACACAAAGGGGGGGAGGCTGTAGGTCCTTACAGTCTCTAAAAAGGATGGCGAAACCACCAAGCCTTTTTACAAAAGGGTAGGAAAGGCGAAACCACCTATCCCACCTGGGAGGTCGAACGAGCTAGAGTATACAAGCCTTTGAAGTCGGCGAACTACTATAGCTAGCTTATCCGAACGCTACCTAGTCGGATTCCCGTGGTCCTATATGTATCCTAAGGACTGCTTTTCTGATCGCGTCTGCGTCTTCGCCACCTAGCGGTCGGATGGGCGTACTACTGCGCGCGGTATATTTGATATGTACGCTTGTGACGTTTCGTCACAAGGTTCTAAGAAAAGACGTCACAAATGGAGGTCATAAGGGTATCAACAAAAACTATGACAAATTCATCAACAATTTCTACTGGAAAAATATGCGAGCGGACGTACAGCAATTTTTTATGGCCCACTACCAGAAACGCCAAAAGGCAACCAATACGTAATGACGGTCAAGACTTACTGTCTAAATACGTTGTTTTTATACCCATGGCACTCGCTTCCGCAACCGAAGATACCCGCGCATTTACAGAGAAATTTATTGCCTATTTCGAACCACAAATGACGATCTTGAAAGTCCAAGGAAGAAATTTCCAAAGCTCAGTGGAGGAATTCGCAAGAATATTCCACATAGATAAATACAAAACTACAGTTTATCACCCACAATTTAGCGGGTCTATCGAGAGGATGCATGCGACACTACAGAATATCTAAAAACAAGCCATAGAAGAAAAAACGACTGGGACCTCTGGTTACACCTAGCATAACACTCGTACAACACTGTAAGAAACGACTCAACAGGTTATTCACCTCACGAGCTCATCTTTAGTAAAAAAGCTCGCACCCCATCCAGCTTCCCATCTCGAGAACGTCTTATTACCTACGATGAATACCTAGCAGACCTAACTCAAAACCTAAGCCAGCTACAAACGGTAGCAGCAATGAACTCGGTCCAATCAAAATTCAGATCTAAATACTACTACGACCGCAAGCAAAACGTGAAACACTTCAGAGGAGGTGAGATAGTATACCTACTAAAAAAACCTAAAATAGGAAAATTCGGAAACCAATACGAAGGACGATTTGAAATAATCACAATCGACAATAACAAGCATAACGTAAAACTGAAACAGGGAAACGTAACGCGAATAGTCCACATAGACAAAATAAAAAAGCACGACAATACAATGGAACGAGCAAACCTAACGACCATCAGCACGAGCAAACAGAAAGCCAAGACACGTCAGCAGGAGAACAATAATAAATACATAAATAAACAAACAAATAAATAAACTAACCGACTAACCGGGTAAGAGGACGCTCGCAACGTGAGGCCCCCGGTTGTTACCGGATATCTCACAAGACATAAAGGGGAAACAAAATACAATTTTATTTCCTGAGGCCCCCGGTCGCGGGGCGCCTCAGAGAAATAATAATAATAATAAAAATATATATATATCGGGTGTTAAAGGGAAGTAGAATAGGCTCTACGGAATTGGATATAGCGCAAAATTCTAAGTGAAAAATACTCTTGTAACTTTTCGATCCGATCAATATTCATTGAGTAATCATCGATTCAAAATTAGCCGAGCAGGCTAATCAGGAGAGAGCTATAGCAGGAAGCAAAACGCCATGCGGGTGGAGTGCTGTTTCCATGCAGGTATGGGTGTAGGGCTCTGCTGAAACCAGAGGAGTTTCCCACGTACTCTGCCTTATGTACGCGCAGGCCTCCTGCTCGAATTCGAGCATGAGACTGCGCGGACATCATTAACGCTAGTGGCCGGTTATCCAGAATGCGGGCCCGGCCTGTTCCGCCTTCCTCCAGTGAAGAGGAGAAAAAATATGACTTTAGTCCTTAGATATAAGTAGTTTGAGTTTAAATTCTATTAAAAATGTGTATATATTTTTTTATATGTATATTTTTTTTCATTAAATTTCCTCTACTTTTTCCTTTATCCTCTCCCCAGGAGGGGTAGGTTTCGGTTTCTTCTTCCATCTTCCAAAGTAGGGGAAAAACCCGAGCCAGTTGAAGGGTGTTAACTCACTGAAGAGGGCGAGGAAGGGCCCTCTTTATTCCTTCCCCTAAATTTTTTTTATATTTTATTTTTTTATTTATTTTTGTTATTACATACAGGGTGTACAGGGAAGTAGAGTAAGCTCTACGGCATCGGATAGAGCAAAAAATTCTAAGTGAAAAATCCTCTTGTAACTTTTCGATCCGATTAATATTCGTTGAGTAATCATTGATTGAAAATTAGCCGAGCGGGCCAATCAGGAGAGAGCTACTACCTCTAACGGGTCAATTACGGGGGAAGTGGGACGAGGTTCCGCGGGAGCCAAGCGGAAATCCGCCGGGACAATTCCTGCAGTACGTACAGGAGCCTAAAGAAAAAAAGGGAGGGGGGGGGGAATAAACTGAGAAATTTATAAATAAAACAAAAAAAATAATAGTAAACACTCTACCTCCCGACTACCAAGCCGCTCAAGACGCAACCGCTCGCGCCTTCCGCCGCGACGAGGCTGAAAAGAAAAAGGAGAGATTTAGTAGAGTCTCGACTCAGCCATGCGAGCATTGCGAAGCCACAAATGCTAGAGTCTTAACTCAGTCATGCGGGCAGGGCAAGCCGCAAAGGCTAGAGCCTTAACTCAGTCATGCGAACAGTGTGGGAACAAGGTACAAGGAATTAAGGGAAAAATTATAATAATGGCTGGGTCTCTTTATAAAAAAAGTACAAGATCAAAAAAAAAAAGAAAAAAAAATAGCAGGGTTATTAACTACGTCAGTTAAGTATAAAGTTTTTTTAATGAAGGAATTGCAAAAATATCGGAATAATCGTTTAAATAACCTCAATTATTTGACCTTTAATTAAAAATCGACTAGTTACGGAAATTTTAATTATGAAAATAATATATATATAT
>UELV01097082.1:0-35269 GCA_900490015.1 Megastigmus stigmatizans | reverse complement strand
TCTCTCTCTCTCTCTCTCTCTCTCTACGGTCCCACGCGGCGGTGTAGCTCCTTTGCACGTCGCCCTCGTCCAAAAAAGACAGGATAGAGCCACGAAAATGCCTTTTTATTTCCCCGGCATTCCGCGCGTCTTCTCCTCGGCTTTTTCCGCACTTTCCTCCCCTATATATACGGCTTGCTTCTTTTCATTCGGTCCCGCGGCCCCAGGATCACGTCCTTAATTAAGATTCCTCCCTTATCCGCAGTCATCTCAAATTAATTTCCCCTCCGCCGCACCGCTGCTGCAAATTTTTTACATTTGTACATGCTTTTTATGGCCGTCGTTCTGTCTATCTTGGCCCTTTTATTTTTGCTTCGCTCGGTAAATACTTCGACCGATGTACAAGTGGATACATTAGCTAATCGCTATGCTGCTCTTTGAATTAATTGTTTGCATTGATGTTTGCCGTTGTTGTTGGTGTGTAGAATAATAATTGAAAACTCCCAGGATAAATGGATACGGATTCAGTCATTAACATTAATTTTAATGCAAAGAATAATACTTTTCTGTAATATCGTGCCGTATTCTTTGAGTTTTATTCAAAAATCGATAATTTACGTACCATTTGTTTGATGCACATGTACATGAATACCGCTGACATGTATTGAAAATACCGCGCATACCAAAAACTTTCAAGCAATCATCTTTCACAGGAAATATTCCGAGAAATAAAAGGGGTCAGGGGTAAACGTTTCATCCCCCGTTAACTGCATTATCAGTCCTAAATGATTGGATTCGCATCCGTGATTTAGTATACAGCGACTCTCTCAAAGGAGCTAAAGGCACTTAAAAATATTGCATCCCTCTGAAACTTCGAACCGATTGCTTATATATATATATCCCTTCAACCATAGTGGAATCCACATAACAAAACTATATCCAAGCTTTCATCCAGTATACAACTAATACGTATACATATATATCAGGTCATTGATCGGGGAAAATTCGTCAACTTTCGTATACGTGTTTTGCAGGGGCTTGACGCGACATTGAGTGACAGCAAGAGGAAGTTCATCGACAAGGTGAATGCACTTTTGGCCGCCTGGGAGCATGTCACCAATTGCATTGCCAATTCCACGGAGACCACCCAGTCTCTCATAGAATGGGCGAACGAGTGAGTATTATCCTATATAGCACCGACCAATTCGCGAATTTATCTTGGCTGAAATGACCAAACTACGCGGACAGAAATGATTGCTTTCTTACACTTAACGTAAAATTTCTATATTTACTTATGTAACGCAAAAACGAAAAAAAAAAAAAGAAAAAAAAATAGTTTTGTGCTTATTTTGCTTTTGGTTCTATCACATTTAACCAGTTATTGGTTGTCACGTTGCTAGAGACAAAGATCCTTATATAGTCATAAGATTCACAAATCATTAAAAGCGCATAATAATGAAATCCATAATGATCGAGTTGGAATGTCGATAATAACACTCAAACTATTTCATCAGGCACACGCTCGAGCTGGTATTGCGCGGCGAGTGGCCGAAGCTCGCGCCCGCTACGAAGACTCACCTGAATGTGACTCTGCAGAGGTGCGTAGGTCAGCTTGCCCAGGAACAGCATCCGGCTGCCAAGCGTTGTCAGGCCCTCATAGATCTCGTGCAGAATCCATGGGGCAAGCCGGCATTGGACAAAATACTTAACGGCCAGTTGAATCCCGAACATGAGGAGCAAGGTAAAGAGTGCAGTTCTTATGACTTGTCTTGCTACTTGAAAATGCGAATAATTGTTGTGTATGCTTCTGTAAAGACTGGCCACTTCGAAGAATAAATTGTTAAATAAAGTGCATTGAGTGAAACGAGGAAAGTCTTGCAATTATTATGGAAATCATCTATATTTACCCAAAGTCTGGAACAGATGTTTCGATCATGTGGAAAATATGTAATTTTTCTCCGAATATCGTGTTTTGTGAATCCTTGAAATGTCTGTTCCAAACCACAAGTATTAATAGATTTGCCTAAGGAAATAGAGCGATGCCCTCGTGTCACCCAATTCGCAGTATTTTTGTTTAGCTACAAGCTGAAATGCTCGTACAAGCTAATCAGATTGTTGCTGAAACAGAAGCAGCAGCAGCAGCGCGAAAATAATTTTCGTTTTCCTTATTTCTTTTACAAGCATTTCCGTAACACTCGAATCGTTTCTTTTATGTTGCAATATAGAATTCTGCTGTCAAGAGAAAGGAGAGCTATTAAAAATGAGGCTGAAGATACTGTGCGAGGACCGCTGCGAGGACATAGCGGTGAACCTCGCCGCCGCGTGTGTCCGCTCGCTCCGCAGGAATGAACGACTGCGCTCCCTATCCGATCCCAACCACGTCAACTACATGATCGACGTGTACATCGTTTTACTGTACAAACTCAAGCGCACGCATGATATTGTTGCTCAAGTGAGTATCTACATAGCTACTATCCCCGACGACCGATGACTTGACCTTACCTTCGGTCTTATCGTCGGATTAATGCAAAGTCGACTTTGCTTCTAGTTTCTCCGTGGTGCACTTCGGGGTGCATTTTCTGCATTCTCTGAGCTGAACTATTGATCTAAAGCAATGGCTTACCCGTTTAGACGTTACAACCAATTAGAATAGATTTTTCAAATTTATAATGTATTATTTTCGATATATGTTTCATTAAATATTGATATTTCAAAGGTTGAGAGGCACCAGTAATAGTAACAGAATCACAAATTAGCAGTTTACCGTAACCATTTTTCACAATTAAAAATGCTCCCTTCCATTGCATAAGTGCGGTAAAGAGCGATGCACGCTTTTAGACGTCGATCTTATTCCATTCCTATATGTTTCAGTTAAAGTTAATGGATCTGAAGGACGGGCTCGAGCTGATGCAGAGGCTGAGCGGTGAGAAGCCGACGAAGTACGGCACGGCGCGGGTTTGGCGTAACTCGAGCAAGGCCGCGGAACTGGTGGCCCAGTATCTCGTTACTACGGGTATGGTCAGGCCCCTCGCCGAGGTCAGTCACGCCACCCTCGAGCAGATTCTCAATTCGTGGGCGCTGCTGCACGCCAAAGGCAAGGACGCCGTGGCGACGCTGCCCGGTATCATCAGGAAGCTCATCGAGCCGGCCGAGAGCGCCCAGCACATATACATTTTCTGCGGCGTTCTCGAGCGACACGTAAGTCAGGTTATTTGAAAAACCCATCCAATGTTCAATTTTGCGCTTTTGAGCTTGCGCTCGAGGGTATCGTCATCTAATTAAGACGATTATTGTATTAAACTAGACTTAACACGCTCCTCTAACGGCAGCCACTTTATAAAACGAAAACTTAAACTATTTTCATGACATAAGTGTTAGTGCGCTATAAAAAGATGATTGTTAAAGTTTTCTTACCAAAGTACCACAGAAAAGTAACTAATAACTTGAGTTTTATAATTATTGTTTTCTTACATGTTAAATAGACTAATTTGTTCTTGTGCACAGAAAATACAAGAAATTGAATCTCATCGACAAATAAAGATGTTTTTTTTAATATTCGTTTCCTTTTCGATAGTTTGGCGACGCAATGAAGCCACTGGTGATCGAGTTGTACATTCGCGCACTGACGACAGACATGAACGAGCTGGAGAACCAAAAGTCCAAATCGAACAAGGAGAAGGTCCAGGAAACGTCTCAGCGACTAAGCCGAGAGTTCCTGAAGCTTGCCGATTATGTCAACGACAGCGTCGGCTTAGCCCGTGAGTGCGTGCTCACCGCTTTTTCCCTGCACCCAACGAGGTCTTGTTACGATCGCATACAGGAGCTCGCAGTAGCAAGCGGAAAAATTAGTAGGGAGAATAAAGCGGATATGGACAAAGTAGCTGATAAAGTTGAAGTTAAAACTGAGACGACCGAAGATATGGAAATCAAGGTAATTTCTTCATTCCAATAAATATTGGAATTCAATAATAAAATAAATACATTTACTTTATTTCATTTGCTTTTTCCAAGTATATAAGAGTAAAAGTTTATATCTATTAAGATACCGAAAGTAGATTAAGAGAAAAGTGTAAAATATATCATTATTATCATTTTAGGTTAAGGAACAGGAGCCAAAATTAGAGGATTTGAATAATATAGAGCAGACTGAATCAACGTTAATAAAGAATGTTGATATTCCTTTTAAGAAAATAAAGGAGGAGGAATCAACAGAAACTGAAAAGTCGGAAACGCGAGAAAATTCAGAATTAGAGAATTCTCCGAAAGATAAGAATGTGGATCATTCGGAACAAGAGCCTGCATTGGTATGCATTCAGAATTTATTACGTTAACAAATTATCTTCAATGCATGAGTTTATATTACAAGAGCAATTCTTTTCATTACAGGTAAAAAATGAAGAAAATTCAGAAGAAGTTGCTCCAGAGGTAAAAACAGAAGAGGAGATACCTATAACAGCGGCAGGTGTGGAACGTACTCAGGGAGCACTTATTCTTATCAAGGGTGAAGCCGTCACAGGCTCGGCTAACTATGATGAGAAAGCTACACCCGGTCAGGTGCTGGATAGCGATAAACTAGGCATCAGTCCTCAACTCTGCGATGATCTTGCCGTGGTGCTCAGCAGTCAGAGGTATCACGTGCTTACCTGGTGGTCAGACTGGAAGGAACTCAGCGAACTCTGCGAAAGGTTAGTTTTATAAAGAAACCAACATTGAATCATTTTTGTAGTATAATGTGTAAAAAGCATCATAAAAAATTAGTAACTGTAGTAGAATAGTACTATTTTTGTTTTAATTCATTTGCATTACAGCTTGCACAATAATTCATAGTGAAACATATATGTTTGGTATTACAGGTATTTGGAAAATGCAGAGGAAATGCGTAACACTAACAAGGAACTTAAGTACCTGAATATTGACTACTCGCAATTCAAAGACCATGTATACGAGGACGACCCGCGCGATAGTCTGTACTATGGTATTGAGAAAGGATATGAGCAGTGGGATGATTCTGATTACTCCGAATCGGACGCATTCCAGCAATCCACAACTTCGAAAAGAACGGCACGCCGTAGTCTCGACGACAGTTCAGACACTGACAGTGAGAATATCGTAGCGCAACCAGTAAAGAAAGGCAGACAAAGAAAGGTGCGGAGATTGGAGTCTTCGGAGAGCGAGTATGATATCAGACATCGCAAGTGTAGGCAGCGATACAGGAAAGTGCTCTTATCGAGCTCTGAAAGCGATATCAACACACAGGATAGTCAAACCGATAGTTTAGGTAGCGATGGGTTTAGAAAGGATTCGAAAAAGATACCCAAGAAAACGTGCCATGGCCCTAAGAAGGTAACTATTCACAATTACCTTGTTCGCTAAGTTTATCTTACAATACGTTAGGTTATTTTTTTTTTACATGATTACGAATTTTACATCAATTGCAGGTAATAAAACGGCGCCCAAAAAAGACGAAACTAACGGTGGACTCGATGTCCCACTTCCACATGCTCGTCAACGAGAACATACGACCGAGCGGCGGTGTCGACGGGATTGGCGATAACAGCAGCAGCGACATAATGACCCTTTTCTCAGCTGACATGGACGAGAATAAGCGTGAGACGATCAAGGGCTCAGCAGCCTTCAAAGCAGCTCAGCTCATAATTTCGGAGAAGCGAAGCGACCCCGAGGTCATAAAGTCACTCCGTATGTTCAGGCCACACAGCAAGAAACTTACCCAAATTAATCAGAAAGCGAGTCACAGTGTCAGTAATAATAACAAAAAGAAGGAGAACAACAATATTAATGAAAATAACGTTAATGGGATGCCGACGAAATTCGCTCCAATGCTCAGTACCTTGAATCTAAATCCGAAGATCGCACTGAGAAGAGTCGACGAGATCGATAAGAAGTTGACTGCTCAGCAGAAAAAACAGCAGGGTGTTACAGCAGGCGATTTAAGCAATGAACTGAAAAATATACAGAAGACCATACCGTTTTCGTCCAACAAAAGCTCATTAACCGGCTTTCCGAAACAGAAGACACTGGTAAGAAAATTCTTTTGGAAATATAGTAATGTTTAATGTCTTTTCTTACAATCAGTCAAAGTATGCTCTATGAAACTTTACCTAGTTATCTTCACAGATAATAAGAAGTTTATAAATTGATTTATAAAATTCTGTAATTGAAGAAACAGGTTTTAAAGGAAAAATTGAAATTATTTGAGTTTTATACAATCAATTAATTTAATATTAATAAACATTAATTGCTCGTAAAACTTTATAATTAAGAAAAACAACCATACCGATCTTGTTTTTGACGAGCCAATTTATTTAAATTTTTGCCAACGTTTCGACCATTTCGTGTATGGTCATTTTCAAGGCTAGACAAGTAATTATATACATATTTACAAAGTAACAATTATCACATCAAATTTTCATTTATAAAGAAGAACTCGCCACAATATTCTTATAAAAACTAGCTCATGTTTAAAAATGTGTTTAGTAAAATTATGAACTGTCACTACCTATAAATTTTATAATAAACATAATTTTAATAAAACGAAGGACGAGCATTACTCTACAGTTTTAATTTTAAATTTATTTACCATAAAAAGCTCTTTTGGAAAAGTCTGAACACAAACGTTACGAACATTGAATCGAAACAACACAACAATAACAATAAGAATTATGACAGAAGAAGACATATATATATAATTACAAAAGGCCAAAACAAACAGACTATGGTGTATTAACACTCTGCACTGATATTGTCTATAGCTACTTTGTATGCCTGTTTTAAGAACTGTATGTCTATTTTTCGGTTAATATTAGATTTCTGTGTGTAAATATGTAACATTTCTGAAAACTCACGTTTGAACCTATTCCTTTCTCTATCCAGAATCATTACTTCATCAAAGGCAAGTGAGTGCCTGGTCTCCTTTTCCATTTTTGCCTTTGATGAAGTAATGATTCTGGATAGAGAAAGGAATAGGTTCAAACGTGAGTTTTCAGAAATGTTACATATTTACACACAGAAATCTAATATTAACTGAAAAATAGACATACAGTTCTTAAAACAGGCATACAAAGTAGCTATAGATAATATCAGTGCAGAGTGTTAATACACCATAGTCTGTTTGTTTTGCCATTTTGTAATTATATATGTCTTCTTCTATCTAATTCTTATTATTATTGTTGTGTTGGTTCGATTCAAATTTTCGTAACGTTTGGTTTCAGTCTTAGCTCAATCTCACTGTGACTTACATCTCTTTCTGAGGTGCATTATTTAAATTTCAGTGAATGTGACTTTTCCAAAAGAGCTTTTTATTGGTGTTGTTTTTAAAATAGTTTCAAAAATTCAAATCACACTTATAATATTATTTTTAATTCAGTCGAGACCTCGCAAGAATACAACGCCAAAGTCCTTGAAATCGAATTTGGGGAAATCCAAAATTAAAGATATGTTGACGAAATCGGTGCCGGGTATGCGCTCCATGGAGTTTTCGGTCCTGCCACGCGTCCAGTCGACTGTTCACGTGGTTCAGCTTACGCGCAACATCTCGCAGAGCCCGAACTCGACAGCTTCGGGAAATACACCTCCCCGCAGTCGCAGCACCATTCAACTGCCGGGTACACCATCATCTGGTGGACACGACAGCGGTGTTGGCATGAGTCCTGCGGGACAAACGCCACCACCACCCACGAGATCGTCATCTTTACAGGATGTCGGTGAGGAGGCTAATCAACCACCTGACACTTCACCTGGACTTGGTATGTGTTTTCCTTTTTTCGTTCTAAATCTGTTAGTTTTCTGAAGAGATGTGTAATCTTAACTGACATATAATTGTAAAAGATAGATTAGTAAAAGTAGAATAATTAGTCGGTGAAAATATATTTTGGAATCATTCACTTCTAGTTTCAAGATATTGTTTTAAAGTTTCGCTGTATATGTAAATGAAAATATGATAAAATTCTCTTTTTCAGTAGACACTACAAATACCGCAACCTTGGACACCACGGATGGGACGAGAACTGTTGCTTTAGCTGTACTGGCGAATCAAAGAATAGGCACGAACCAATCTCCTAAAAAGTCTCCATCTCCATCTACCAACACTACCGAGCAGCAGCTCGTGCTTTGCAAGCCTGATGGCACTTATCATCTGGTCAGTGTTAAAGTATTAAATATTCATAACACCTTTCCATACTTATTTCTTCAGAATCACAATTTTACCTGATATTTCATTTTTTATTCATAAGGTGAGTCCGAGTATCGTCACTGGGCAGCGAAGTATCCTGTCACTGCAGAATTTGGAAGATGGAAATATTGGCTTTACGAGACAAGTACCAGTTGCTTCTGTGGCAGGCACCGAAGTTAAAACCACACAGTCACCATCGAATAGAAACACGGGACTGCCCAAGTTCCAACAAGCTTTTGGCAAAACCATCTGCACACTCTCTACTGAGTCGACGACTGTGCCATCCTCATCTGCAGCGGATACACATGGTAAGTCATCTAATATTCAAATAAAAACACATAATATGTGACAAACCTTTTGTAACTTCTTTATCTAGTAAATGATCGCTACATCTTAAAATCAAATTAATATTTTACAGAAGCACCGGCAGCTCCATCAGGAGCAGCAACGAATGTCCAGCGAGCAAGCAATAAAGCTACGACGGCCACGAATATTTCAAAGGTGGTGCAAACCTCCGTACAGAATGCGAGCATCACAAACATTCCGAATCTGCAGGTCTCGGCTGGCACTCGACAAATCCTAAATCTTGTGCAGAGTGCAGTAACCAGCGCCAATTCCAATGCAGCGAATGCCGGTGGTCAAACGTTACAGCTATGCAGTGTGCCAAACTCTACACCCGGAGTCATTTACACACACAAGATACCTGTAACGATAGCCGGCGCGAATCCTACGACTCAACTTATTTCGATACCTGCGTCAATTTCTAATAACCGATCACCAGTTCAGGTGAGTTTTTCGAAAAATTTGTAGAAATCATGAATCTTCAGAAAATTGGACTGTATTTTTGCTTTCCAATACAATTTTCACAAAGTGACTTTTCATATTTGAAATGAAATTGTCTCACTTATAAAGTTACTGATAAATTATAGCAATAAATACATGTACTGAACATAAAATCTCGTTTATATCTTGCAGGTGAAGCTTAACATCATAAGGACGACAGCACCGTTTCGAACTACAGGTGCGATTCAGGCAGTGTTGGCGTCGAGAATACAGCAGCAACAGCCCCAACAAACCCAGTCTCAGCAGCAGCAGCAGCAGCAGCAGCAACAACAACAACAGCAACAGCAGCAAACTCAAGCGCAACAGCAGCAACAACAACCAACAGTCAGGGCAGTGGCCGAGCCATTAATAAATTCAACGATGGAGATACCGAATCAGGTGAGCTCATCCACGCTCGAGCAGTTGCGTGAATTCGAGAGTGTCCTGGAGCAAGTGAAGGAGCGCAGCACCAGCCAATCGACGTCTGCTGACACCTCAACCGTTCAGACTCAGACGCAAACGGTTCAGAGTAGTCCTACTGCCAAGCAACCACAAACACAGCAAGCGTCGGTCAGTGCACTCACTCAACAACTACTCATGCCATCTCAGTCACCTAGCAGCGCTGTAGAGTTTCCTGGCAATGGCAACACTGTCACATTCCAGCAACAGGAGGTTTGTTTTCTTCATTATTCAAACTCCTTCATTTACAATGACGTTAAACTCATCTCATGAATCGCTAAATTAGAATTAGAGGTCAACACTACTTTTTGGTAATTTTTTTTACTTTTGCTTTGAAATTTCAGTATACTTAAATTAGAAAGTAATAAGCATATAGAATGTGAAAGACATCCAAATTAGTTTTCTTATCTTATATTTTTTCAAGGCTATATATACTTTACTGCCTTTTTCTTAATATTCCAAATAGTCGTTTTTAAATCGTTTTTAAACCTTAGACCACATGAAGGATACTACATATTCCCTTACTCTCATAAGATAGAGCTAATGAAATCTGTATGTATATGATTACATTAAATAACTGAGTTTGATTCAAAATAGTACTTTACATAGAAAAATTAAAATAAGTTTTTCAGTTTAGTTATAATAAGCATTATTACTTATTATTTTGGTTTATTTACTCACTCAATAAATAATAAAATCACATAATACATAATAAAGTATTGGATGATATTATTCATTGAAAACAGGTTTTCGAAATCTCGAATGGAATAAATATTTATTGCAAAATACTCAATCATACAAATAAGACAATTACAAACAGATAAATCAGCACCATAATTTAGTTGCTGAATAGTAAATGTTCAATGATAATTGTTACGTCATCTGTAGAATTTAATTCGTAGAAATTAAATAATTTAAAGTAATGTCTGTAAACTATTCAAAATATCGTGACACGCGGACCTTCATTATATTACTTCGATCATGCAGTTATCCATTTCATTTATTTTTAACATTTTTCATTTGATGCCTCTTTTTTTATCATTAGCACATCTCCATTTATTTTCGTTTCTATCGTTTTATGCACAACGTAAACTTTATTCCCTCCCATTGATAACGACATCTTTTTGGCATAAGGTATATCCGCAAAAGGTAGCCCTGATGTACACAAATCAGAACAGCGGCACGACGTCAGCGAAGGTCGTGAACTCGACGCCGGTCGTCGTCGTCACCTCGTACTGTCAACCGGCCGCATCACCGGCCTTGAGCATCACATCTCAGAGCTCGTCGAGCCCTTGCGTTACACCCGCACCAACGCCTGTCTTATCAACCGGGAAAACACAGCCGCAATCGTCCTCGAAAAGCGCGAAAAAAGCCGCCCCTAAGACTGTCAAAGTAAGCGACTACTTGAACTAAATTTTATATTTGACTCTTTGGGTGAAAAAAATAATTTTGCACTACATATTATTGCACCTCGATTATCTTAAGATCAATCATTATTTATGTAAATGCTTAAATTTAAGACACTCGAAATATTACACTTTACGGTCTGCTACATTTAAGTTGTATATGAAAAATAAATGTTAAATAAAACAATTCTCAATGTAATCATTAAATTCCTATAGGTAAGTACGCAGAGTGCAGCTAAAGCAGCACCGATTCCAAAGCCGCAGCAAAAGCCCCAGGAGGATCCCGAAACAACCCAGAGGATATATGCTATATTAGGCCAGTACGCAGAGCAGTTGCGCAACTCGCCGGATTTAAATAACAAACCAGCGCCGCGTCGTCGCTCCAATCCACCGACAAATCCCAATCAGTCGTCGAAGCGCAAGAAATCGAGCTCCGGCAAGTCGAAAGGTAACTCGGGACAGCAGACTTCGGAACCGAGTCCCAGCGCCGAGGACATGGGCAGGACTATGGGCAGTAGCGAGGACTCAAGTGGCGGTGGTGGTGGTGCTGCCAGCGGTACAGGCAGTGGAAGCACTCTCATGCGCGTACAGGACAGCCCGGCTGGATTCTCCGCCTCCGAGGAGACACTCGCCAGTAGCAATAACAACAGTCAGAGGTAAGAACAAACTGAACCCTGCAGTGTCATTAATTGTACGAGTTCTGGCTAAAAAGCAAAGAAACTACTATAACGATTGTTTCCCCTTATAACCGTTTGCATATTTTTGAATATAGTGCTATGAATGACAATGCTACGCTTGGATGTGTGACGGAAACGAGAGCGGCGAGTGCAACCAGCGACTCGAACGATGGTATCGAAGTGAATATGAAGAGAAGAAATCTCATCTTTGCAGAACCCAATACAGGTTAGTAATCTTTTATAGGAATAGCTCAAGCTTAACTTTGTACATCTCTAATGAAATGTATTGCATAATGAAAACAAAAAGAAACAAAGTAGCTTATCTCATAATAAACTCTTGTCTCTCTTATTTTTAGGCCAAACTCGAGCAGTGATTGTGCAGGAGGCGTTGCAGCCATCAAGCGTGGGCGAGGCTCTAGCCTCGGTGACCAGCAAAATGACAACAGGCACGGCGGTTCTGGTCTCAGGTACGAATTTCATGCTACCCATGAACTTTGTTAAGAGCGGCCAGCAAATAACCGTCGTCTCGGGTGGCTCTAAACTTCTCGCTGCTGTACCCGCGGTTCGCACAAGTGGCGCCTCGGGCGTCTCCAACGCCTTTGTCCTCCAGTCCCTTCTCAACCAAGCTAACAAAGTCATACAGCAGCAGCATCAGCAGCAGCAGCAGAACCAGCAAAAGCAGCAGCAGCAGCAGCAGGTTAAACTTCCTCAACAGAGTCAGATTGTCATTCCACAAAATGCCGGTGTCGTCAGATTCGCTAGTGAAAATAGCGCCGATAAGGTTGACGCTAAGATAGAGACGAACAAGGTGCCGAACACCACGATAGGACTGTTCCAGCACTCAGGCGTCATCACGAGCAATCCGAACATTGGCCAGCGAATCTTTAATTCTTCCAGCGTTAAGCTGCCCGTTAAGGTTGACAATACACAGTCTCAGCAGCCACAGCAGCAGCAACAGCAGCAGGTAGTTTGCATAACGGCACCTACGACGACGCCGTCGACGATAAACGAGCCAGAGACACAGAAAGTAGCTACTACTATCGCACTGGCTTTCGCACCGAGTAACAACGTTGGTGGTAATGCTGTCCTTGTTCAGACTCAAAAGGAGGACAAAGAGATGGAGGTGATGGCCACTGGTATCGAGGACGAAAAGATGATGTCGCCCAAGACGGTTAAAAGAAAAGAGGAGCAGGCGGTCATTGCCGTGGGCGAGTGCAATTCTAGAGTTGGTAAGGACGGGGGAAGCGCTCGATTTCGTCTGTATATAATTGTTTCTTCTTCACTACTTCTTTTTATGTTTTCTTCCTCTCCTTTTTGCTCTCGTAGACTTCGTTTTGTGTACTCATTATTTACTCTATTGTGAATTATGTGTCCAGTGATCTTGAATTTTAATAGGTGTTTTTCAGTTTTCTCCTTTGATACACAGTCCAACTAATTTTTAACATTAACAACCTTATTAAATCTATACACTTGTCGATTATTATGAAAAATAGGTATGAGAATATTTTTATTTTTGAAGCGGAATATATGGCTAAAATATAACTCTACGCACATTTGTATAAAAATGAATGGGAACATCACTTTTTCATCTTACATTCTTTATTTATGATTTCTTTTCTTATCTCTTTATTTATTATCATTTTTTATTGCTTATTTTGTTTACCATCCATAGTTAAGTCTATTTCATCAGGGTTTTTGCATGCGGTTATTGAGTAGATTGGACTTAAGATGGTGAAGAGAATCATCTGCTTTTCGTTCATTTTGAAAGTTCAATTTGTACGGTCATTCGTCTCATTTTATTTCATTTTAATTTTATTATTTATTTATGTATGTATCATTATTCATTTATACTTAAAATAATGGTTTTCTTTCAGCTCTACAACTTTTTTCGTTGACTTTTATACACAAACTTTATCATGCACAAAGTATCATTATTCATTTTTTTATGTATCATAGATGGCATTTATGGTTTGGAAATTTTATTAGAACTTTGAAAAAATATGTTTAAATTTACCTGTTATTGAATTTCATTTTTAGTAATGTTCAAGAAAGACATATAGCAATTCCAATAAAATATTTTACTAAAAAGCTGAAAAAGTCAAGATTATATAACAATATCATCTTTGCACTTAAGAAAAAATGAAATTCTATATTATTGGGAATAAATACATAATGATTTACGAAACTTCAAACAATTATAATATTTTCTAAATGTTTAAATATTAACAATCTATCAAGAAATTTAAAAAAAAATGACATTCGCTAGAAAGCACTTTAAGCGAAGTGAAAATTGGTTTACAGGTTTCTTGATTCGAAACAAAAACAATATTTGAACACGAATTATTTACCGCAAGTCATTTTTATGTCCTAAATACGTCCATATTATCGTTTACAGAATCTTCGCAGTTGATGAATAGAAAGTTAAAGCAGTCGTCGCCGGTACCAGCGATGACACCCACAACAACAACCACGAATCTAGACACGGCGACACAGTTTTTAGTAAGTGGAGGTCCGAGCAGTTCAGATAGTCAGGAATCAGCTACATCAACGATTCAGAGCTCAGCGATGGAAAACAGCAGCATGGATGGAGTTAAGGTCGAAAATGGAGTACTGTGTGGTAATGCTAGGCTTCAGGAGGCTTGGGAACCCGAAAGAAAGGGATCACCAGATACACCATGGAGGTTTGTTAGACAAATTTAATTTAAAAAAGCAAAATACCAAATAAATAGAAGCTTTCGTAGTGCTTGACAAGTACGCATCTCACGTACTCTCATTAATTTTAAGTTAAAACTTTTTGCCTTGAAAAAGGTCTTGTTGGTTTTTGCCTTGTTTTTAATCAAGTGTAGTAGTATAGCTGTAACAGAACTTGTCCTTTTATTTTGATTACTTTAAAATCAAATTGACTATTCAATTAATTTTTCGATTGCATTACGAGTCAAATAGTCTGATGTTATCATTTCTCCTTTCTCTGGAGAGGTAATCGTCAACCCAGTATTTATTTCGTAATGCAACCTAAAAATTAATTTGAATATATGACCGAATACATTCTTTTCTTTATTGAAGGTTCATTTTTAACATTTTTGAATAATAAATTAATTAATAAGTTTTACTTTATATACACAGTAGATTTAAGACCTATAAATAAAATGTTATAACATCAGGAATCATTTATTATCTCTTTTTTTACGTTTCATGTCAGTGATTTTATAAAAAAAATTTTACTAACGCGTATAATAATTAATTTTTAAATTCAAAACCTGTATTTTTAACAAAACTACAAAACTTCTTGAATTCTAATTCTCAGAAAGCTAAGAACACAATTTAGTCGTTCAATTTTCAGGTACATACCAACATCAAATGCACTGGAAATGGAACAGCTTAAGGTCTACTCGCGTGATGTCGAAAACTCGGAAAGTGTGCACAACAATGTGCTGCAGATCATCAACAAGGGTCAGAGTATCGAAATGTCAAGCAGCGGCGTCTTCCAGACGAAGAAGTATTACCATACGATGAACAACTCGATCGACTCCTTCCAAAAGTTTCCCACGAAAACAACGCTGGTGAAAGCTTCGCAGCCGAACAACGCGAGAACAACTGCCGAACAAGAGAACCAGCAAAGGATCAACGAGAGGAAACAGCAAATGATTGAGCGCGAGCTTAGATTACAAAAGAGTCTGAGTGAGGAGTGCGAGGATCTAGGAGTAGACGAGCCCAGTACAAGCGATTTATTCCCCGAGGCAGATTTGTTATTCGATACCAATCACTCGCCATCCTTTGATCACTCATCTCAAGAGGCCAGCTGTAGTCAGAGTTTAAGGTATTTAAAATAGATAAATTATTTTTTTAATTCGTTCTAGAGAAGTACGCTTAGAAACAAATCTTTTTCTCTAATCAAGAACAAATCTCAATGAATTGACAACAGTTAAGTAGAAAGCTGAATGTTTTTATTACAGCAGAATGATCTATTTTTCGAAGCGTACTGCAATAGAAGGATGCAATTTAAATCGACAACTGCTTTAATCCAAAATTTAAGTTTTGAAACAAATTACAGTGGTCCAACGACGCTGACTGGTATGAAATCGTACGGCAGCACTACCACTTTTTTTAAATCGCTGGATTCAGTGTCAAGTGGTAGCCGAGATGTGAGTCCAGTGGTGGTCGCAACTGCAACAGTACCGCAACCCGAAATAACAACTATGGCGACGACGATGGCGACGACGACCATGACGACGACGACGAAGAGAAAGACGCCGCTACAGAGGCGAACGCTAAAGCCTAAGGAGACCCAGCCGAGGAGAAAAAAGCGAAGTATGGACGGCCTACATGTGATGGGTAGAAGCAACGACGTTACCTCACCCAAACAGCTAAGGCTGAGTCTCGTAGATAATCTCAGTCAAGACGAGGCTTCTAATATTTCCAATAGTAATTCCGACATTTCAAGGCTCTCACCTGCCACTGAGAATGATTCGTCCAAGGAAACCAATCAGAAGGTAAGCGTTAAAAATATACCTCGGGTTATGACTCCTTACTTTTACAAATTTTGGTATGACAGCTGATGCTTGAAGAACGCACTGTAATTTCTTGTCATTACATATTTCAATTTATAATATTTACAGGCTGCCAGCAGAAACGGCTCGAAGGACAGGGAAGACACCCCGAGCAGTAGCAGGTCGAGCATCCACTCACACGCGAAGCTCGACATGGATTTAGATTCGTCGAGCGCAACTGGGAACATCGCTGGTGTAGCTTCAGACGTGGTTAGACGCGTCATCAGCGTGAACAACGTCTCATCGACCGCGAGCTCGGGTGAGGAGGACGAGAGTTTGACGCTACTCGAGGACAGCGCCGCCAGCGTCACGATACCCTCTCCGCTCTCACCTATGGCAGGACCTCTTCTCATGACCCACAGATACACCTACGCCAACAACAAGAAGCGGCCCACCAATGTCAAACAAACCCGAGCCAACGATTTTTTTAGGTACTTTTAATCTCTAGAATCCTAATATTGCGCTTGTTAGATATTTATACAGAATTTTTTATAAAAAACTGGTTTCAAAGACTAATTAATTAATCCAATATCTAGTGCTGATACGAGGACGAGCTTGAGTTGGGAGAGTCCGATGTCAGAAAGAACGAGATCGAGCAGCGATAATGACGAAGATGATGATGATGATGATGAGGACGCAGAGGAAGACGTGGGTGACGAGTCATCAAGTATAAGCGAAGCCTTCGGTGCGTCTCAAATGGAGCTCACCGAGACTAGCGGCATAGGCAATGGATTGCAGGAGTCAGTAAGAAACGCCCCTTCAGTTAAAGTAACGCTAGTCGACCACGCAACCTATTCAGCCAAAAGAAAAGCACCGCTAGTTCGGAAGACAAGTGTCAATCACAGAGGTTTGTAATCTATTTTATATTTTTTTTCGATATTGAGGTATATGTTAGTACATTCCATGAACCATGTGATTTGATTTTTTGAATATGTTTATTACAGAATAGATACATTCAATTAAATAGTTTTTTTTATTGAGAATCTTGATTATATATAATTTTAGAATTTAGTTTTTATTAAAACACTTGAAATAATGATTATTGATCTTTATTCCAGACTCCAGTATTGAAATGGGCTCGACAGTGCTGAACAAATCAATCGATTCTAAAGTTAGTAGTGTCGCAAGTTCAAATTCTGCCACGAAAAAATCGAGAAGTTCAGTAGCAACGGTGACAACCATAACCATGAGCGAGAACGAATCGTCGAGTCCAGCGCCGTCAACCGACAAGTTGTACGAGGTAACACCGTCAGATGACGAGACAAGCATCACAACGATAATGAGTAGTAGCACCTTGGATGTCAGTGTCGAACACTGCTCGACCGCTGCTGCACGCAGGTCAAGTTTGCGTGGACACGTTAAGAAGGGCTGTACCTGCTGCAATGGTTCGCCCGAGCGACCGAAAGCCAAAAAAGTCATGTCGGCTAAGCCTCAACAAATCGAGCAGAACAATAGCAAATTGAAAAGGACAAAGCAGCCGCAGCAGCACCACCAGCACCATCAGCATCAGCATCAGCAGGCGAAACAGCTCGCGAAGAAGAGGTAGTCCTAGCTCTCACGCACCTGTACATTCTTCATTCGAGATAAAAGGGGACGCAGTTTGTTCTCTTTTTCTCGTAACGTCGCCTCCTCATTCTCCAATCGATGTTGTTAAGTTTAGAGGGGAAATTCTGCGATGATTTTTTGCCTGATGTCTTGAAACATATCGTATATTTGTTTGGATTTCGTGGAAAAATATTTTTAATTTTAAGAGATTTGGGACGATAAAATGATTTGAAAGACATAGCTTAAAAGCGTTATATTGACTTGTTGAATTGATCAGTGTTCTTGAAAGATGTAGATGAATCAATACGATTCAGTTTGACGAAAGAAAGATGAAATTAGCGTTTGAAAATGTTGTTTTTATAACTATTTCTCAAAGTAATTGTATGCTAAGTAATTATTAAAAGTAATGTTAATGAGAATGAAAAAGTAGTTAAGGAAAAACTAAAAATTTTTAAGCCTAAGAGTAATTTTCTTTTACTCCATGGAAATGTCAAAATTTCAAGTGAATTGATCTACCAACATTACGGATATTTTGGTGTACAGTTTTGTTAGCGTACAACGAATCTGTATTTCTATATAAATTCAAAGCTTTTAGTCCTGAATTCTAAGAAAAATGACATGATTCAACGTGTTCGTTAAAATCATCACAGGATCTCCCCTTGACATTTCGAGCGGAAGATCTCCAGTGTACATAATCGCGTCGCGAGGATCATTTTTAGAAGAAAAAGAGAGAGAAAGACCTAGGCGAAAATGTAGGAGAAAATTTTTAGGTTATACATATAAAAGCAGAAAAAACTTAGGCTTACTTATGTGTATACAGTTATATATTATATAAATATACCATAAGGCTCCTGGAGCAAGGAGTCGGTAGTGCATCATCCTTTTAAATTGTAGGTGTTTACGATTATATTTATTAGGTGATGAAAAATATATTGCCGGATTTTTGACGCGGTAGCGATGACTTATTATATGGCAAGCGGATGTACACACACAAACAGTTTCGGAGTGTCGTTTTTTTACTGACAGTTCGACTTCTTTTCGCTGTTTACAAGGTGGCTAATCTTATTATTATAGTTTTACTGTCGTCTCAAAATCCATTATTTTATTATTTATTATAATGAAGAGACGTGAGACATTGAAAAATTAACATTTGATTGTCAATGTTATCATAGGATTATGAGATGACCGCGAATTATTTGTTGTTTAAATTGAGGTGTCAGTAAATTAATATCGCATTAATCTCCGAGATCCTTTTAAATAAATAATTTGAATATTGAAGGTAGGGTCATTGAGTCCAGAAAACAAATTCGAACGAGGATTTAAGGGAATAAAAATAATGCAATCTAGTCAAGGATAAGTGCGGACTGTTGGTGTGTACCATCGCATATTAAGCGAGTAAGAAAAAATAGCGACTAATTCAAAGGTAGTTAGGTAGATTTTTCCTTGCAGAGTTAAGTCAAGATTTATACGTGTAATTCTTACCTATACAGTATCTGCTGTAATCATTGTTTCAAGACGAAAATTAAAAGAAAATGCCTACGGGCCGATTATAGGCGATCTTACAGTTGCACGCATCAACGAATAATGCCACGAGTAAAACGGGTCTTGCGTATAGAAGTTTACCTCTTTATTTTTATATCGATCAATTTTAGTTCTTAGTTTCTTTAACATACCCTTTACGGGGAATGAATTTTGAAAAAAGAACTAGCTTGATTATTTTCTTTTCCTACTTCAACATCCTTGATTAAGCTGAGATTATAATTTATTTGTTTCTCATTTCACCTTGAAAGTTAAACATATCGTAGCTTTGATTTCTTTCATTTTGTATCTTTTTATCATGTGTAAATAGAAACTTGTTCGAAAATTGCTGGACTTTTTTTCAGTGACTTTTTGTAATCGCAATCTGTACGTGTATATGTCTTGAAAAAACGTGATCATTGCTGTACAAAATAAACCAAGTTTAAAGAGCATTGTATATTATTTAACCTTTATGAGTTGTGAGAGAATTTTCTTCGTTGTGTAAAAGTAGAACTTAATTTATTTTTCATCTTCATCGATGCCCGTGCGCAAATGGAGAAACAAGTGAGAATATGCAAGGAGCGGCTCCTAAGAATCTTCCTGTACATTGTCAATGTGTAAATTTCCGCGTTAACGTCATAGGCACCAATGAGAAGCAGACGTAAAAAAAGACAAAGAATGACAAATTTAAGAACAGATTAGTAGACGCGTATTTTTGAAAAGAAAAATGACTTACGAATGAATAAAAGTCACTTCGTCTCGGCGAGTGATACGTAAATTTTTGTCGACGAATTAGCGCGGCCTTTTGCCGCAACTTAGTCGTACCAAGCGCATTTAAGAAAAAAGGACAAAAAATAAAGAAAGCAAAGCCGATGATTGCTAAACAAGAAAAGTTTCTGGCGAAGAGCCGCATGCATTTCTTTCGAGAGACAAAAAATCGTACATATATCGATAAAGAAATAAATAAAAAAAGTTTTCCAAAGTTAGCTTCAGGTACTTAAGCTGCTTAAAAGCCGTTATAAGAAAATTAACTTAAGGAGTTTTTGTAACGTATGTTTGTTAAGGCTAAAGTTTTGTCACTTAAAACGATTAAAAGATTACAAAAAAAATGGATAAAATAAAAAAAAAAAGAAACTTTACCAGTATTCGAAAGCGCTATACGTTGTACCGTAGTCACTTTGAAGATCTCTAAAAAGAAGAGAAAGAAAAAGCTACGTTGTCACGAAAGGTTGTTCTTCGAGCGCTATGTATTTGTCGTTTAGCACAAAACAAGAATAAACAGTGAGCAAGAGAGAATGAGCGAAAGAAAGACAAAAATTAAACAAAAAATTTGAAGGGTTGCATATTGTAAATAAACCAGACATATTTTCTATATGAAAAAACGTCGCTCGGTGAACAAAAAATTGAGAACGACGGCTCGATGAATATTGCAATATTATATAATTCTTTCAAGCGATAGAATATAGTGTTTACTCGTTTTATGTAATGTAATAATAGAAAAACAAGAGGGTATTGGCAGAATAAAAGTGAAAGTTCTGTATTTAAAAAATTGGTTGTTTCTTGATTCAGCTTGTGTTTTGATCACTGCTGGTGCTTTCTTCCTTTTCCTGCTCTTCAATTTCCTGATAATATGAAAAAAAATTGAGGTGTTTAATTGTTCTTGCAAATATGTTTTATCAATAAATTTATTTAGAAAATTTATGAACCTTGCGTATTACATCCAACATAGACATTCCTCCAGATACTTGAAAAAATTCATTAATTTCCTGTGGTATACAAAATTGCCGAGTAGGTTTGGGTTGAATTCCCATGTCTTCAGCTATAAACCTGAATTCTGGTGCCTCTATTATATTATTGCATAGTTCCTCAACTGTGAAAAGAGTACCTTTTGTAACCAATTCATCCAATGGACCAAAATCAACTATTTTTACTTCGTCCTTTTTATACCTTATTACATCAAATGCATCTAGTTTTAAGAAAAAGTAATTGAATAATCTAATTATAAGTTATATGTCATTAAATATTTGAATACTCTGTAACTTACAATTATTAGGTGCAAAACAAGCTTTTATTTTTTCCTGGAACAAACTTTTAATATCTCTTTGAATATCATATTTTTCATTTTCTATATGGCTGTAATATTGCGAAACATCTCGTTGACAAATTCCTATAATTAAATTATGTTTTAACTGAAATTGAAAATTGAAGAAATATTATAAATTTTCGTTCTACATACCTACAAGTTCCTTATTTACAACAAAGCAACGAAATTCTGTACAGGGATCTATGTCACGCCATTGTTTTAGAACTAAACAAGCAGTAAGAGGACTTTCATTACTCTTTGTACTTTTGATGTTATTCAAATCTTGAATTATCCTATCAGAGCTCTTTAACAATAAATAAATATCCTCTAAAGTGATACATTTTAAAGTTTTGGTTGGAGCTACCCATGTTGCATCCTGTAAAATGTGAGAACTAATTAGCTTTTAATTTATATTGGTAAACCTTATTAATATTCATAGTAATAATTATTATTTATTACCGAAGGCGTGCTCCAATTAGATTTTATAAAAACAGCTCCAAAATCATCGATAACTTCTTGTATTTGTTTACTAAAATCTGGAAATGTTGGTTGTTTTTCAGATTCCTATAAAAACATGGACAAATTAAATATAATTGACCTTTAATTATCATAGTAAAATAATACACCTCATAGTAGTTTATGTATTTTTTTATGAAAATTACAAAGCAATTTTTTATAGTGTAGGTACTTATCCTTAATAATAAACTTAGTATTTCTACAATGTTCATTACATTAAAATTGACAAACTTAATAGCCTAATGTTAGGGGTACACCAGAAAAGTGGGAAAGGGTGTATACCTAAATGTATTTATGTTCAAACAAAATAAAAAACCTACTTCTTCAGATTCTTCATTAACTGCAGAACCATCGGACCACTTTGCATTGCTGGAAACACCATTGCTTGTTGCTTCAAGTGGTAATAAAAAAGCATCATGTTCCAAATATTGAGATACTTCTTCAGGTAATGGAAGTATCTCAGCTTCTAGAGCATCTTTCCTGAACAGAGGATACCATTTGCAAAATGAACAATATGTCTGTGAATTTTCTGTTTTCATAATAATGTCACTATGTTGGACAGCTAAGCAGAAGATAAACTTTCAACTGAACGAAATTCAAACATAACCTAAAATAATTTGATTATATGTATATACACATATTATATATTTGATTTGTAGATCGCTAAATGGCCACCACGTATTTTGCAGATGTCGCTTATGAGTCGGACTGTCGAAGGGTGCGAACCAGCGTGCTGATGTTTACAGCAGCTGTGTGATGCGGGAGGCATATAGAGAGAAAGGTTTTTTTAACTGTACTTTTGTTTTGGGTATTGTATAGGCAAGGTATTTAAAAACTAACAAGCTTATAAAGAATTATCTCTATTTCTAATGAAAATTAAAGATACCTTCTGAAAAAGAAATAGAAACGTTGGGAAAAAATTCATTGGCAATTATTCTAAAATCATTCAAATTAAAAAAAAAATATTATTTGTAACCCTTGGCAATCTCATGATAAACAAAAATCACATATCCAGCTGTACGGGAGTTGCTGCTCCAGCTTTTTATTATTATTATATATTCAAATTTCAAATCATCAACTGTTGGGTAATATACTTTTTGCGTAAAATACAAATTGGTAAGTAATTTACTAATTTCGGAGTTCGCGTACTGGGGTAAACAACCTCGTTACTCGTTAGTTCTCGGAGAAGCCACACTGCACCGTGAATATATATACATACCGCGATATTCCGTGCATTATACACACGCTCACATCTCCATCAGTTAACGTATATCGGTATATACGATTATACATCGTGCACACAGCATTCCTCTCTCTCTCTCTCTCCCTCTCATTCTCGTAAAATCGTGTCAGTTTTCCAAGGAAGAGAGAGGGGCGCAGCTGGAAGCGCGAGAGATATATACCTATGTAGAAGTCCGAGGAAACGAACGCCTCGAGAAAGTCGCGCGCGCGCGCGTACACACAGTGTTATACACACAGTCCTGAGTCCAGTCCATCTCCACCATCAGGCGTGTACATATATATTCTTTCTCTCCTCTTACAAGCCTCGCATACGTATATATACATGTCCCCAGTAGAGAAAAAGAGTCGGTATCTTTTTTTCTCTTCGCGAGGATGATGACTACGAGCCTCAGCGTCCCCGTGTGATTCATTCCTTCGGCATCTTTCTTCCTCCCCCTGATTTTTCCTCTCTCTCTTTCTCCCTCTCTCCCTCATTCTCTTTCTGTATATCGCCTCGTCGTCGTTGTTACTCCCATAACCTCAACGGAGTCTTTTTAACAATTGGCTCCCGTCTTCTTTCTCTGTTTTTTTTTTGAGCACGTAGCTCTCCGAATGGTCGGAAAGAGAGGGAGAAAGAAAAATATATACCGCGAGTGCGTGCGCGAGTTTTGTGGTGGTGTTGGTGGTCGTGCGGCTGCTACTGCTGCTGCGACTGTTGCACGGATCTCGTCGTCCTGAGGAACGAGTTCAGGACGTCCAGGATCGTGAAGCGAAAGATGCGGTCCGAGTGCAACCGATCGAAGGAAACCTTGCGCGAGGTGATTATTATAAGACATTATACATAGGTGTGTGTGTGCGTACACAAGAGCGTTCTTTTTAATCCTGTTTCTCTTCTTTATTTCTTGGCTTGCTCTTTTGCTTGGCTTTTTTTTGCTACTTAGTGCATTGCTATACAACTGGTACTAGTTCAAGCTGCCTTATTCGGATAAGCGCATATGAGCTTATTAGGATTCTAGTTCTGAAGATGTATGGGTGCAAAAGATTGGGAAAGTAAGACAGATTTTTTGTTTTCAATTACGTTCGATCGAGGTCAGTGCTGTGACAAACGTTGCTTTATTTTTTTATTTTTTTTTCGGTCTTTGAGAGAAGAGTTTGCTAAGCAAAAAATCAAGTACGGTACTTTTGCACAAGTAGGGATTGTATCCGGTCAAGTATGGAACCGAATTTCCGTAATATGATAGCTTGGTTTTATAACATACGTTATTTGATAACTTTTCAATTTATTTAGTTTTTATCTAAAGTACTTGATTTTACAAGCTTTCGATAAAAAATTAGTTTAGTTAACTACATAATGATTGTTTTAAGCGATAGCAAAAGACTTTAACTGGGAAGCTGTTAATTCAATTGTATTGATAAGGATAATTTTGAACAAACAATGGTATATCTAACATTTACTATTGAAAAACTTCAAAGTAAATGTGAGTTTTAAATAGGTTTTTAATCTTACTGTTTCATCGGGAAAAAAAATTCTAAAATCAGCTATCAAATAATTCTCCAAATCTACTTCTTGCATAACATCTTTGCACATCGAAAAACTAATGAACTTCTCAAACCTCACAGAAAATGCATGTATGCATATGCATGGCACGTATTCAAGTTTCGTTCACAACGTCGAGAGAACACCGAGTGCACGAAAAAATCCGAGGGGGTCGTGTATCCCTCGCTTTTTCTCTTTTTCTTCCTTCCGTTCCCTCCTCCCTTTTTCTTTGTACAGGGCGAAATTTTTCGAGTGCGTTTTCAATGGCCAGACCCTGTGTGTAAGTATATATATGCATCCCCACTAGTGAGTGCCACTCGACAGAGAGCGAGAGGGAAAGAGAGTGAGAGAGAGACGACGACGAGGCAGATGTTTTGGGCGACGGCTTGTACGCGCGCGACTATGTTTTTTCAGCGCCAACAGGTGTTTTTGCTCCATTTTTATGTATATACATATACACACGCAAATGCTAGACGCTCATTGTGAGGCCTCGGAACGGAAACATTTTTTTCAACGGCTGCACTTTATCGATTATTTTACCCCGGATATGAAACGTTAACTCGGGTTATTCGAATGTTATATTAACATTAATCAACTATGCAGATTTGTTTACAGTAAACGCCTTTAGATGTTTCGATTCTGTGTGGATTCTACAGGTTCATTCCGTAAATTCAGTAATCATTCCAAAGGATAGTTACATATATTGAAAAAGAATGAATTACTTCGTTGTGTAGCAGTAGTGGCTGTACGTAGTCTTGAAGAAGTTTAAAGGGCTAATTGATTAATTTAGCAACCAAATTACAGTTGTAGAGTTTTTAATTTTCTGTTTCTTTTTTTATAAGCTTCCGCGTCTCTTTTCATTCGGTAGTGTTTTCTCAAGCACGAAAAGGATTCCTCGAGGTTCTAGGGCAGATGTTTTCCCCTTTTTCCTTCACGGCCTGTCCTTTTTTTTCTCTCTTCCCTTCCGCCCATGTTAATTAGGCGCAGATGCGCCTTTTCTAACCACTACCGCCACTGTATACGCATGCAAACAAACGTTCCCTCGAAAACTTTTTCATTTCGAATCTTAGACGATATTTATTGGATGGCAATGTGTTTGGCAAGCGATGTTAAATCGATACGTATAAGGATCGATACTATAACATTTATGTTACGATTACCAATCGTTCTTGAAGCATAGCGTATTTATAGTGCAGCTGCAAAAAGATCAGCTTTCGACTGTCGCTTTAAAGTGAAATTCCACACTCTAATTACAGCTAATTAAAGTTTACCTCGAATCGATTTAATCGAAGAGCGATCGTTACTCGTGAGAGGAGAGGATTTCCGAGACTTTTATAGAGAGCCGGTTATGCCATCGAGCCATTCATCGTCCAATGAAAGAGAGTTGCATTTCGAAAAATTTATACACGCCGGCATGACACGAAAATAGAAATTTTGTTTTTAGTCGTTCGCCCTTTCACTTTGGATTCCCCGTGTCAAATCGAGGGGCGTGGGTGTGCACGCGCACACATATCACTCGTGCATCGTCTTTCGCGGCTGTTTTCATTTCGTCAGTTGGAAAAATTCATATATCAGGCTAGTGTAATTTAAAATTCGAGTGAGTATTGATGACAGATTCAGAGCACACGTGCGTTCGACGGTCTTGGTGGAGAGTAATGGTTTCTCTGAGCTTTGATAAGAATTTTACGATGATTCTTTGTATCAAGCTCTGGTTTTCTATAGCGAGCGAATTTTTGTGACGAATAGTTCTCTGATCCGATAATTAATTTGATTTATTCGTTAATTTAACCGATAATTAAAGCGAATCAATTTCGATTTCTCTGATAAAGAACGATTGAGCAGCGGATTCGTTTAAAAATGTAGTGAAATTTTCATTCTTATCAAATGATTCATGGCACTTATGATTTTTCTATCAAAATGAAATCGGCACGAGATGCAGAAAATACCATGAGATGAAAGTAAAAAAAAATCGGTAATAAACGTTGCTTGTTTTGCTCCAAACGCATGAATGCTCCCGTTGATTTCGTTACAGTGGCTCCTTTTTATTCGCACATATACACGCGATCGTTACTACAAAATGTAGTCCGTATATGTGTGAGTCTTGGGTCTCTCTAGCGTTATCTTAATTTTAGTGCCCGAGCTTTATACTTTCGCCTTTTCCCGCGCGGTGTGTGTGTGTGTGTTGGGGCGGTGCTCCGCGCTCTCTCGCGAAGAAGAGGGGAAGAAAAACGTCATTCATCGACGATTCATTCGACCAAGTTTACGTGCTTGTTTACTACCTACCTACATTGTACGTCGGGACCGTTTGGCCGATTACTACCGTTCATTCTATATAACATCGTGAATATTCAACCTTCATTCATGGTGAATCATTAGAGTTTCATCCTCATTTCCTTCATTATATTTTCAGTGTTATTGAATTGAGAATGACCAGTTTAAATATATATATAGACGTATAATTTTATCATTTTTATTTTACGCACGAGGATTGTTAGTTCGATGTAATCAACGTATTCATACTTGTAAAAGTAATGATGATAATATAATAATGACACGAAAGGAGCTTCATCTTATTGTGCGCAATCGAAAAATCTCATCCGCGAGTCAGCTGACGCTAGCGAAGGAAAAATTAATCTACCGAGCTCTTTATTACGACGTCATCATTTTCCTTGCAGTTTTCCTCGCTCGCGGGTGTATATATATATAAAGGTGAAACAAACACACACGAGTCCCGTGTGCGCGCAGCTGCGCGATTTCCCGTGATTTTTCGGTCGGTTCTCACGACATTGTATACTTAGGCGCGCGCAAGAGCGCGGGGAAACCCGGACGTCCTAAAATGGCCTCGACGTCTCTCTTGCCCTGCTGGGATCTCTTCTCTCTCGTATTTCTTTTGCCGCGTCTGCATCCTTTTTTTTCGCGACGCGACGTATATAACCCCGAGTTTCTCTATTTTCTAATGCCGCAATTAGCGCGTCTCCTTGATGTTTTTCTTTTTTTTTTCGCATTGCGCGAGATCTTCTTGGACGATGATGTGTACACACATACTTTCTGATGCGTCAAGTTTTCTTTTGCTCTTCAGCTCATTTGCGAGGGTATGAAATTGTCCACTCCATTAATTTATTGGAGTAGACAATTTTCCGTCGATTTAAAAATAGAACTTATCGTATACTTGGTCGCTTTTTTATTTATGAACAGTATAGGCAATGGACGCAATGCTGCGAAGATAATTTTGAAATTGAAATTTAAATTGATTGAAGCAATTTATTACTCATTTCAGATAAGCGTTCCGTTATTGAAATCGTCATCTTTTTTTTAAGTTTCAATGAATTTCGATAAAGAATTCAATGATCACAGTATTGCTCAAATGGGTTATTGTTTTTAAATATCGACATGCGTGTATCAATGGAGCCGTTATTTTTATATCAAATTTACACATTCAACTTCCGAATTCGATTTTGGACAAACAGAAATTAAACATTTTTCACAAACTGAAGCTTTCACAAATAATTATAATATTGTACAAAAACATCCATCGTCTAAAGCAGCACTTGCAATTGATAGAATTGTGTGTTCTTTCTTAGTGGCTCGTGCATGTAGATAAAAAAAAATGAGTTCGCCGCATAATAGTTACAAGAGCATCGCAACATCCGGTCTAAAACAACAACAAAAGAAACAGAAGAGACAGAAAATCCAGAACAAAAATAAAAAGCAGAGAGAACCAAGAGATGGAGAGAGAGAGAGAGAGAGAGAGAGAGAGAGAGAGAAGAAGAGTCAGTCCGCGGTTTAATCTGGCGACCGCTTTTTCTCACACGCCATATATTTTTCATTCATTCCCCGTGCCGCAGTTTTCTCACTTCCTCTTTCCGTTCACCGCGGCCGCGCGTCGCAACTCTTCTCTCTCTCTCTCTCTCTCTCTCTCTCTCTCTCTGCTCCAACTAAGTATTTTCCTTCTCTTTCTCTCATTCTCATTCCCTAGCGAGCTTTATATATATACAAACATGCATAAGTACGTGATACGCGACGCCCTGTGTGCTACTATACGCGTGTACTACACACGGCGGTGGTGCCGGATAGAAAGTCGTGAGCTGCCGAGGAGGCCGCGAGTTGTATGTGTATGCACGGCACACTTGGAGCCTTCCATGCTTATAGATCATTTCAAACCTATATGTATATACATACACGAGAAATGTGAAAAGTTGAGAAAAATGTGCGAGAGCGCCTGACCGTAGAGGTTGGATATGTTTATGTTTATGGAAAGAAATCACACACTCGGTGACAAGAATAGCCCAAAAGGTGTGTGGGTTGGATCGCAGATTGTCACGGACGTTTCATCGTGATCTTTTTTTTTTTTTGTTCAACCGGCAAAGCTTCGTTCAGTCATGCAGATTGATCTTTCGTTTGAACATTGTTATTTCGATATACTTGAGATCAATATAACGTCCTGGAACTGATATAGAGCGATTTTTCAATTCAACGCGGAATACTCCCCACGTGTGAGAGCAAGTGTATATGCGTTCTCGTAGGTCACCTCTCTCTTATTCCCTCCACTCCCCCTCCGCTCCCCCTCCCCACCATCCACGAGTCTTTCCCGTTTTTTTTCTCTCCCCCCTCCTCCTAAGTCTCCGTTTCTTTACTTCTCTTTTATCTTGTTCTGCTCCTCTTTTTTTTTCTTTCTTTCGCGGCCGGACACACGAGGGAAGGTGTTTGATTAGCATTGGTAATTATCGAGATATTATTGTTCGATTGTGAAAGAGGGACTCGTGTGTGCTGAGAGTACCGGTAAATATGACCTTTTGAGGTCAGAGATTGACTGGGTCAGCTGATGCATATATGTTTCAAAGATGAATAATAAGCAGGGAACTTCTTGGTCTGTACCGTAACTGTTTCTCTTCACTTTTTTGGAAGGTAAGGAGCAACGCTCGCTGAATGTTATTACCTCTAAATTCGCTATCATACATCTTATGTACAATATCGAGTTTTATTTGCGGTTGCGGTTTAATATGAAAGTATATAGATTGGTACTGTGTATTTAATAGCATCGGAGAAATATAGGTCGTTTAGCTAAACGATCGAATTGAAAGGGAAATAACGAGACTCCTTTTTTTTTCTATTAGAACTTGTGTATACAGTGAAAGCATCGTGCTGCCTGTCTGTGTGCGTGTATTTATGGAAGCGAAACTTTGCTACCCCAGTTGTCGAGGAAATGAAATAACTTTATGCATTGCTGACAGAAATATACGTATTATCACATATGCGTATACCGCGCGCGCGCGAACTATAAGATTTAATTCGGATTCGTAACTGTCTCTCTGTCTCTCTTCTGCATGCGCACACAATTCCAGTGAAAACAGATACGACATTCGGGGTCCGTTCTTTAGTTTCACTGCTGGTATACTTACAGTCGTTGCTCTGCAACTTCTATATCGACGATTGTTATTGTAACTTTGGACGATTGAGTCTTGCTTAACTTTTTCCATAGTTTAGAGAACTCTTTCAACCAATTGATCATGTTACGTTATTTGAACTGTCCACACTCCATTTATACGAATGGATCTTTTCACATTATTTGTAAAGGCCTTGAAATGAATATTGTACTTATGATCTGATGACCTAAGTAGTAAAGAAAATTGAACTTCTAAGCTGTAGCAAACTTTACTGTAAGCTTAATAGAATTTGGCAAAGTTTGATAATTATAGTACAATTTTACAATAAGGGATAACTTAAATTAAAATAGATAATAATAATTTTTACTAAAAACAGCAAATATAATTACTACACGGAGAAAAAATTCTAAGAATATTATTTCTATTTTTATTTTTAGGATAAAATTTACCGTGAAGCTCAGGGTAAAAATAACCAATACTATTGCATGTCATATTACATTTGAAGTTAAGTTTCACAATTGATTTGTTGTATTTATTAATATTAAAAGAGAAGTATGAGTACTGAATTGATAATTATATGTAAAGCAATCCACAAACATAAATATCGTAGTAATTGAAGCCAGGTATAAGATTATGAGAGTCTCATAAAAACTCGAAGAAACGCACACATCAGCGCGTCTAATTTTTCTTACCGACTTGGCCTAGCTGTCTTCCTTATAAAAATTACAGGGATTTCACGGTAAAATTTATGATGAAATATAAGAGATTTTTCGATACTTCAAGATAATAATTATGATATTTCATCACAAATATGTCTTAAATACATTTTGTCCCACTATTAACCAGAATTTAACGGTAATTATTCTTAAATATTTCTCTCCGTGTATAAGCTTAAAATTTAGTACGATGCATAGTAAATTAGTTTCCGTTTGGTTGTGCATTATTTATTATCATTCAACATTTATCTGTGAATGATTATGTTAAAATTTCACGCCTCACATATAACGACATTATCATGAAAAAAAAAAAGTTATTCCCGTTTCTATAAATAAAACAATAAATTTCACTTCCAAACTACTTAATGTCTGTTCGCATCGCATATACCCAAAAACCGAAAAACAAACATTCATTCATCAAGTCGAGCACATGTTACGAACAGCTTTAGTTCTCATCGTACAAGAGGTTGTTGTGCAGCCGAGCAAACTAATTCAATTTATTCATCTCTCTCTCTTTCTCTCTCTCTCTCGCGTGCGCTAGTCTCCTCCTTCTTGGTTCTGTGCTCCTCTGCAATGCGCGAGCTATACGACGGGGGACGATATATCGCGTTACACAAGTGCCTCAATGCGCAAAGGAAGAGAATTGCCGTTAAGATGCGCGCGCGGCAATGTCTCTCTTTTTTTTCCTTCTCCTCCAGTCGCGCACACACGCGACTCTTCGGAGAATTCGCGTCGTCGTCGTCGTCGTCATCGTAAGTACTTACTCGTCGTCGCGCTCGTGATGAGATCTACTGCCAGCCGCGCTGCTGCGTTCGCACGCGTCTCTCTCGAGAGAGGGATTTTTTAATCTACTTTGCGAATTCATTAAATATCCTTTTCTCTTTTCTGTGGATGGGACGTTGTTATTATGGAATTTGTTTGGTTTATCTATTTGGAGGATGTTTGGTGCTACCCAGCGATGAAGTACGTTGGTGTTGCTTGTAGATGCTATAGTCCTCGTGTGAAAGACCTTTGATACGCGAGATTTGAGTGATGATTTCTTATTTATTTATTTTTTTTTGGTTTCAGGATTCAGACGGGAGATGAAAAATGAGTCGAGGGTTCGATAGTATGGCTTCCAAGTCAGACAATTCTGCATCTATGGACGATCCTAATGATGGTAAGGACAAATATTAACAAATTATTATTCTTTATCTGTACCATTTTCAAAATGATATCGTGACAACAATCCGAATCTTGCTACGAAGGAGTCGCGTACGACTGAAATATAGAGAAAGGATCGCTTTATGATCGTAAAGTAAAAGTGAATTAAAATAGTTTCTTCCAATCTTCCCCCCATCTGAAGTTAATCGTTCGCAATAAGATTCAGGGTTACAAATAAACGTGACCTAATCAAACGAGGATCAATTGAAATTACGATTAATTTGGGCTTTAACGATCCGCGTGAGATCACTTTTAATTGGTGTGTGTGTGTTGTGCACACTCGCCTCCTTTCCCCATTGCCATTTCTAGCAACAGTATAATTATACGGTAATATTATATCAATTATATATACACGTGGACAACGGTAAAACTTTAATTGCACAATTAAGCCCATCGAGTGCTGTATTTTAGTTTGCTGCGTGTGCCTATAGATTTAGCGAACGTGCACAGAAAACAATGGCTCGATGGAAATAGTAAGTTGTGAGAATAGACTATTTTTCTTCTGTCTTATTTTTGTTTATCCTTTTTTAGCCGCTAACGTGCAGCACACGAATTTCTTGTAAATCTATAATTTAAGCTGATGATCTGTCATTATTGGTTGTTACGCAAAACGGGCTTGGATGTATAAGTGCAGCATTTAAAACACTTCTTTACAATTCATTATCAAAACGATTTGTTTTTTTTTTTAAACAAGGAAGTAGATTCTGATGAACGATCAAAATCTCGCCAAGCTTACATTACTACATGTTAAAGATTTCGAATTTGATAATAAAAAGCAATCACTTTCTTACAATTTATGTTTTAAAACTCTATATATATAAAAACAGATTGATTTTATTTGCGTGATTTTAAATAATTGCAAACTATGTTATGGTAAATTTTTCGATATATTTGTATCGATTTGATTGGTTAAAAATTGGATTTACGTCATTAAAATATTCAGTAAATTTTAAATAACGATAAATATCCGAATAAACGACGTTCGTTTGATTTAAAAAAAAAACAGCCTGAGATAAGCTGCACGCTTCTCTAAAAAAACCGATCTCTGTTGTTCCAAGCAGCAGACAGCATGAGCAAGGAGATCCTGAACACGCTCGACGGCTCGGACAGTTCGAGTCAGCACCAGTCGTCCAACAATCACCACCACCAGCAGCAGCAACAGCAGCAACAACAACAGCAGCAGCAACAGCAACAGCAGCCGCAGCATCGAGTACCGCCAACTTACGTGTACAGCACGAGCTCGGAGCAGAACGGTAGACTGCACGATGACGGCGAGCATCGCAGGCACGAACACGCGCACAGAGCCGGACACCACCACGAGCAGGCGACCGAGGACCAGCTTGGACCACTGCCCATCAACTGGGAAAAGGCCTACACCGAGGGAGGCGAGGTCTACTTCATCGAGTGCGTTGTGCTTTCCTTCAGCTTCACGCCGCGCCCCTCCCACTCCCCTACGCGCGAGCTTACCAAGCTTACAAAGATCAAAAAATCATTCCTTCGATATCGCGTTGCAACTCGAGCAAAGAGTATATTTAGCGATTTCGCAAATTATCCTATATACAAATTAATCAAATTCATTCCTTCTAAATTGTAGACAAAATTTGTGTTCCAAAAAAATACTTATGTATAGTTTTTATTCTTACTATAAGAAGTGCTGTTGAAAAAAAAAAGGATAACAGATTATATACGCAGAGAAAATGGATTATCACGATTAATAAAAGGGACCTTTCGCTACTTGTTCGCAGCCACAATACGGGGACCTCGCACTGGTTAGATCCGCGACTATCCAAGTTCCAGAAGCGCTCGCTTGAGGAGTGTCTCGACGACGAGTTACCCTACGGCTGGGAGAAGATCGACGACAACCTCTACGGCACATACTTCATCGACCACGTGAACAGGCGCACCCAGTACGAGAATCCCGTGCTTCAAGCTAAACGAGCCCAACAGAGTCTGGTTGGTTCATTTATATTACTTCGCGAGCTCTTTTCGTTTTTCCTCATGTTCAACTGACGAATAGACTGGTTTTTTCTACTTTTTTCTTTAATTGGTTTTTCACAACTTACAGAACTCGATGAGCGAGCGAGACAAGAGTCCAAATTTTACGAGGAATCCGGACGCGCTGAAAGGTCAACGGATACGCACGACACTGGTGAAGAGCTCGAGAGGCTTGGGATTCACAATAGTCGGTGGCGACGACAACGTCCAGGAGTTCCTGCAGATAAAAAGTGTGGTGCCCAATGGACCGGCTTGGCTCGACGGCAAACTTCTCACGGGTACTTGAACGTTTTTATCTATCTACTTACTGTGCTCAAGTTTTTTTTTTCATCAATCCTCTTTGATTCGACATGCCACTCGAATTGAGAAAAAACCCGACTCGATTGAAGTGCAATGTAAAATGCTCGATTAATTTTTAGGACTGTGACAGCGTGCAATGAAATCTTTCTTTTTATATATAAACCTTTATTTCTAATTGCTTTTTCTTTTTTGCGTAGCCGTTATTTAGCTTATCAACTGTAATTTAGCATTTGACAAAAACCGTTTATTTCTGATAGGTGATGTCTTGGTATACGTAAACGATACGTGTGTACTGGGTTTCACGCATAACGAAATGGTCAACGTATTCAAATCCATCAGCAGCGGTGAAACAGTCTCTCTCGAAGTTTGTCGGGGCTATGCATTACCTTTCGACCCAAACGATCCTAATACCGAAGTTGTCACTACCATAGCTGTGAATGCACCAGGTATGTGTCGTTCAAACATCTTCATTTTTTATATAGACATCCTGCAATCGCAGTTGTAAATCCAAAATATCTTGTAGATATACTGACAGAGGAGCCGAGTCTCTACATGGACTTAGATCGTTCTGGTCTACAAGCGAGTGAGCGCTTCGACTTCCTTGACTCGTCGTTTTTGCCGGTGCACGCTGCCCAAAACGGTGAGAACCTGACAACGACGGCATCTGTCAACTCCATGCCAGATCTTTGCATCTCGGAAAAGCTCAACTCGATTAGCGCAATCAAGAGGCCGAGCAGCACCGACATACTGCTCTCGGATAGCGTCGATCATCCGTCACAGTAAGACTCTAATGTTTTCTTTAAAGTACAGTGTTCAGAAAATGCTAAGCCCATTTAAAATTAAATTAAAAACTTACAGTGCTGAAAAAATAGAATATTAACCCATTAACGACCAAGACCCCGAATTTTCAACAACTTTTTCAAGGCTTTGTTTTCAACTAAAAAAAAGGTTTGAAAAAATTTGAAAAAGATCATATCCGACGTATTTTGAGCTGTTCTTTCGAATGGTGATACCGATTTTTTGTTAAAATACTCCTTCAAAAAATATGGCGTGTTTTTCACGAAAAAAAGTTAAAAAATTTGGAAATTTTCAACTTTATGAATTTTTTTCATAAGGAAAATGCAATGACAATAATTCAAAATACTACAAAAAAGTGCAATCGATGTTCAAATA
>UELV01097077.1:0-10118 GCA_900490015.1 Megastigmus stigmatizans | reverse complement strand
CACACACACACACACACACTCGCGCGCGCGCGTATGTGTAGCATATAGGGTATAGCGGAGAACGGTCGAAGGGTCATACGCACGTAAGCGCGGTTGTGCTTATGGAGAGCTTTCGCCTGATTGTACCCTCACACCCAAACAGACCCACACACACACATATATATAGAGAGAGAGAGAGAGAGAGGAGCGTATATCCGGCGGACACTCGAGCCAACATCGAAATATTTGAGTTGCTCGGCAAACACGCAAATGTAAACTCTCTCTCTCTCCCTCTCTCTCTCTCTCTCTCTCTCTCTCTCTCTCTCTCTCGCTCGCCACGTTTACACCGCCGTTTACTTTCCTGTCCCTCGTCTTCCTCCACACACACACATTCACACACTCACACGTGCGCGCGCACGATATATACATATACAGGCGTATACGCACATGCATTCGTCGCGAGAAGGAGCGTAAGAAAAGGGTCGAGGTATATTCACTGAGCGAGCGAGAGAGAGAGAGAGAGAGAGAGAGAGAGAGAGAGAGAGAGAGAGAGAGAGAGAGAGAGAGAGAGAGGACCGTTGACTAACCGTCGAGCAAATATTGACCGAGCGGAGGATATTGCTCCCAATGCCTTGTTTGTTTATTTCAATACAGAGGAGCCGAAAGCCGCCGCCGCTGCCGCCGCGTTTCCCTATACAGCACCGCTTTACGCACACACACGCACATACACATACACACGCTCCTCGCTAGCGAGAACTGCACATATAGTGTATCTGTTTATAGCCGTTCAGGGCTGACATATCGAGGCTACTACTACTTACACCGCGGCCGATCCTTCCGTTCCACTTCTACTTGTCTGATGCGCGGTTACTGCCTGTGTGCTCCTGCAGTCTATGTGTGTATGGGAATGGGTAAGAGAGAGAGAGAGAGTGTGCGAGAGAGAGAGAGAGAGAGAGAGAGAGGGGGGGATACGCGACTGCATACTGCAGTCTCGCTTAAATAAACGAGAGAGAGAGAGAGAGAGTACAAAGCGATTTAAGTATATACGAGTGGCGCTGCATATATGAGCATTCCTCGAGGGTCTACTGAGGGACGATCGAGTGTGCAGCTATTTATATACTCGTGTGCTATAGGATGATACATTCCATGCTTGTCTCTCTGACTTTGCTAAAGTCTCTCTCTCTCTCTCTCTCTCTCTTTCTCGCAGAAGGCGATGATGATTGTTTGACGTCCAAGTGCTCGAGACCGAGTTATTATAGTTTTTCTTTTCAAGTGCCGCGGAGATACGAGCTCAAGAGCTGGATGATGAATTGTTTCTTTTTTCTTCTTTCGTATATAGCCCCTACGGGTACTTTGAAATTCGTCCTCGTTAATTGTTGCGTCTCGAAGATCATTTTTTCACGAATTAAAAAAAGGTCTTTTATCTGCTGAGCTTCAGTTTATGATGAATTAATTCAACACAGATCAAACGATCTTATATAATTGAGATTATGCAATATTATTAATACTTACTATATTTACTAAGTTGCACGTATTGAGTGGGTAACCTTATTTATTTATTTATTTATTTATTTATTTATAAACGGGAGTTACCCCTTACATATGAAAATACTTCAAAATAGAAACCAATATGTAGGTGACTAATAATATTTTAATACTATGCGATTCATTGCATATTGGAATGTACTGAATCTAGATTTCTTACATAAGTACAATATTCATTCCATACTCTTTGCAGTCTAAAAGCAGGAGAATTATATGTTAATAACGACTTACAATTGAACTCCTTTAAGTACATTACACGCCTAATATCATAATTACATGCCCTCAGTTCAAATAAATTAGCAATATCCTGATGTTTATTGTCTGACCTTCGAAATTTGAACATAAATGATAAGTCATTCAAATCATGGATCGACTTGATACTATGCAAACCAGTAGCCCGAGACACAACACTATAGTTCTGATCAAATCGATCCATAGGGGTAAAAAATCTAAAAGCCAGGTGCCGGAGAAAACGGTGTTGTACTTTCTCCAACTTTTTTTATTGCATATTCAAAGTAAGATGTCCATATAATTGAGGCATATGTTAATTGAGGCAAATGTTTGATAAAAAAAAAGAAATATCCTACACGCGCATAGCCCGTGAACTTCCGCGAATCTCCGTCGAATCTATATAAAAAACAGAAAAACAAAGATATCAATTTGGGTTCTCTGCACGATATCTCCGTTCTCTTTTTTCCTCGACGCTCGTTCCCTTTGTTGGCAAGCCGTGTGTGCAGGAAGAGACGGAAGATATAGAGAGAAAGAGAGGGAAAGAGCGCGAGAGAGAGAGAGAGAGAAAGAGAGAGAGAGAGGGAAAAGCAGCGAATCGAGGCGACGATCGGACGGAGATAAGCGTGTCGAGCCGCGAACGACTATATTATGCGGGCGAACGATTTCCGGGGATTTCTCTCTAACGATGTCCCTTTCTTCGACTACTACTGCTGCTGCTGCTACTGCTGCTGCTACGGGCTCTCGACGATCTCCTCCTTTTTTTACTCCCTTTCTCTCTCTTGCGCGCAGCTCCGCTCACGATAATGTCGAGCCCCTCGAGAGGGTCGCAAAGAGAGAGAGAGAGAGAGAGCGAGAGAGAGAGAACATGGTCGCGTCCCTCTTCACCTCGCCTCTTTTTTCTTTTTTTTTTGCCTCCGCGCCCTCTCGCTCTCTTAGCTTTGAAATTAACATGATATACTTAGTTAAGGGAGAGGCTGTTGAGAACTCCAAAGCTCGTGTATAATGAGACACTTTGGAGGAACTCGAACTCGCGGATTGGGCTCGAGGCTTAATCATATTCGCGTGTATATAGTGCTTTGGACGCTTTGCTGCGAGTGAACCTTCTTTCTTCCTTTTTTTCATTGCTCTTAATTTGATTGACTTTGTTAGATAGGTTATAAGATCGTTTTCCCCTTGCTCTATATTGATTTTACCTACTGTAATTTGATACAGTTAATAAATTAATAAAGTTACCCGTTGAGATAATGAGAGTGCGATACATGTTTTGAATTACACGAAATTCTATTCGATGGAAGCCATGATACCGAACTTAAACGGCCCGGCCAACAAAATCCAATAGTAATCATGATTATTATATAATACCTATAGCGCCCAGTTAAGTATTTATAGCTTGGAGCAAAGTGCACATTATTGAATAAACATCCACCGATAATCCCCCCTAAAAAGTAACAGCGGTAATTATTTAACGGACTACCCAGTTCACTAACATTTATCGATCGATCATCGTACACCGACATTCTTTAACCAAGCCTATATACAAACTTTCCCCCTCTCACCGATAATTACAACATTTTGCACAATTAAGAAGGAGAAGAAGAAGAAGGAAAAAAGAGAGAAACAGAGCGAACGATCAAAGCAGGCTGATTATCTCCTAATTAGTCGTCGACGCACTCCTCATTCTTCCCACCCACGCGTCACACCTTCTTCTTCTTCTTCTTCTTCGCAACCAAATATAAACTCGACACACAGAACAAGAGAGAGAGAGAGAGAGAGAGAGAAAAGCTTACGCGAACATGTACGTATATAGATATACGTATGGGGAGTCTCGCATAAATCCGCTGTCGAGCAAATTAAGTTCAAAGACCAGCCTCACCCCCCTTAACAGGCGGTCTCACTTACCTGCGTGTACGTACAAGTGCAGCGGTAGAGATCGGTCCCGATTAAACTCGCCGACACACAGAAACTGTACGTGTGTATGTGTGCACAACTCTGTGTGTGTGTATGTGTGTGCGGGCGAGTGTGTGCGAGCGCACGGAAGAGCCGAGCCAGTAACAATCAGCTTTAATTAATAACCTGTAATCCCGCTGCCTGCCTGCCTGCCTGCCTCTCCCCTCCCTCCCCTCCTCCCTACTCTAACGAATCACCTACACGCCGCCGTCCCTCTGTATGTACCGGTGAGAGAGAGAGAGAGAGAGAGGAAGAGAGAGTGAACTTCGGTAGAGAGAAGCCGCTCTGCTACCGACGCTTATCCCCTCGCTCTTTGTATAAAGCCTACTTTATCTCCCTTCCATATCCTTACTCGCTATCTCGCTCTTTTCCTCGACCTCTCTCTATCTCTATCTCCCTCTCTCCCTCTTTCGCGTTCTTCTCGCACAAGTCGTATATCCATTTTGGCGCGTTACGCTTCCACGGCTCGGCGCTTTTCTGCCGCGCGCGGCGAATATTTGATGGCGGAATCTCGGGCCTGAAAAATTGTGATTTCATTTCAGAGTCTTGCAGCTTGAGGAATGGCAAGCTGGCTTTTTTTTTGTGTGTTGGAAAAACGTTGGAGTTTATGGACTTGACACAAGTTCTCTTTTTTCTTTTTGCAGTAGAGCTGAATGAGGATGGAAGAAGACGGTTCAAGGCTTGAAATGTGTTACTTACAAAATTGTTAATTCGTGTCTATATATTGATTTAAAGTGATATAATTAGAGTGGTATTTTTGTTTAACCATTATCAGTAGTGGAGTTTTACCAAAGAATTGCGTTATAAGAGCTAAATCGTAAATGTAAAAATTAGTGGTCCTACCAATGTTGTATTGAATCAGACATTGTAAACTTTGCATCTTTAACTTTAGATTCAGAATCATCTGTTTAACAATGTACATGCATGATGCATTTACCACTGAAGTAGTTAATGAAAAAAATTGAAGTATACCAGGAAAGGTACTTTCGCATTTATTAGTCTAAATAATTCGAGTAAGATGGGCTTCATAAATAATTTTGTGACAGCATCGCTTTTAACAGGTTATCGGCAACAAATCTCAAAACCATATTAAAATTAAATAGTAATATTTAATGAACTAAAAAGATTTCTTGGACTTATGGTCATCTTATAGACTCGGGTAAGCTCACAAATAATCAATACCGAAAAATAATCTTACATTCAAACTCTATACGAAATCAATCGTCAAATAACTCGATGCAAAAATTCTTCTCCATCGCTCCCCACATCGCCAACAACTCGCGCCAAATCCACTCGAGCTCTGTCGTCCAGTACGATCCACCTCCTGTACCCCATACCTAATATACATAAACGAAGTCGCGTTTATGCAAAATACAAAAGCCCGATGGAAATGCACAAAGAGAAATAGGGGGTCGGGAGGCAGAAGGGATATATAGCGGTAAATCAGCGCGAGCTTCGATTCCTCGCTCGAAATATCCTCGAGAGTTGGGTTGGGTATATATATACATATATATACACGCGATCTCTTTATATACAGGTAGAGCAATCGCGGAACTTCATGTATATATGTATATAGTCGGGTAGAGAGAGAAGGGAAACCCTTGCACCTCACTCCCCTCCTCCTCTCTCTCTCTCTCCCTCTCTCTCTCTCTTTCTATCTCTAGTCGCTAACGAGTTTCCTTTTGTTACTTCCGCGCAATTGCGGACTGGCGCGCGAATCGACTCGTCTGTGTGTGTGCGTGTGTGTGTGTATGTGTCCCGGGCTTAGTGAGCTCGTTACGCACTGCCTTCTCTTGTTATGTATATGCCGTGGTGGCTGCTGGTGCTGCACAGAGCGAAAGCCATCGCGTGCATGTGTACATAGTGTGCGGGAATACGTAACAAGTATATGCGGATAAACGTTTAGTTGGGCGCAGGAGCGAGTGAGAAGAGAGCGAGGGACGACCGCAGGTGCTGCACAGGGTGGATGATGCGACCGAATTGTTGGAGAAAAGCGTGGAGTATTACAGTGGAGGAAGAATAGAAAGAATATTGTGTTACATATTAACTGGATGGATATATTTGATGTGACACGTCCCAAAGTACCAAATGTGAAAGTCCCAAAGTAGATTCTAAATTCATTAGTGTTAAATATTGTCAACTGATTATATCCTAAGATATTGACGTGCAAATTATAACAGACGAATTGTGCAATAGGTTTGCCAGCAATAGAAATAGCACGTAGAATATAATAATTTAATGTAATCAAAATGACAATCCCGATATCAAATATAGATCTGGTGCTGTATTCTATATGATGAGCTCCGCTACATGTTCTGTAGATTGTGTTTAATAATAAACCAATACTTGTCAGTCACTAAAATAGAAGATGAAAATGAAGCACAACGAGACATCTTGCAATAAGTTATTCAATAACAATTGTTCGGCCAATGCATTACAGTGATGAAAGCACCAAAATCACGAAGAATCGCATGGTCATCCACTATCAGCATGGATCATCCAACCTCAACGTCCTACCGTAACTGAATAGATCTCGCAAATCCCCACTAGGCGCCGCTAAACGAATAGTCGGGTTCAGAGCGTCTGACAAGTGCTGCTCGACGTCGCGGCGCGTCTCTGCTTGCCTCGCACTCTTCAACCAGTCATAACGAAGGCATTAGGAAGATGCACAGGATCGGTCTCGTAGTACTCGAGTCTCCCAGAGTAAATAATGGGGTAGCGGCGCGTATACTCCACGAGAGAGTGAGAGAGAGAGAGAGAGACCGGGACGGCTGATTTCGTATGTATCTGGTCGCAGCTCGTTATGCGCGCGGCGGCAGCTCCTCGAGATTGCACGATCAAACCGCGGAGATAATGCGGACCGTCCTCGACAACGCGTCGTGAATGAAAACACAAGAGATGTCGAAGGGTCTCGTTGGAACGCGGCAGAGTGGACCACGAGCTTCATGGATACGTGGACGAGCTGCTTTTTTTAGCGCGTATCCTGGGGCGACGAAATATTTTAATTGCGCGCGCGGATTCGTGAAGGTGCGACTGACGAAAAGTGATAGCTTAACTATATACTTCGTATTGATGCTGAAGCTCCTTTTGGACGATTATTAAATGAATAAAGCTAAATATTTTAATAATAAAACAAAATTGCACGCCGGTCCGTATACAAAAATGAAAACTTTTATTTCCAAATTACAGCTACATCTTTTATATACTGAGAAAAAGTATGTCTTGTATTGAATATAACATGTATTTAATGTTATAATGAACGTTGTATTAATTTAATTTGATTTAATTTACGCGGCTGGGAAATTTCAATCGCAGGAACAATGCACGAGGCTGGTAAATAAAAGACTCGACGCTTCCTTTGATGATCACCTACATCGTCGTTCTTTTTATTGAATTCGATGAATATAAATTAAAAATAACGGCAAGTACATGTATAAAAAAAACAAAAAGCCGCAATGACTAATATTCAGATACACCGACAAAGATCGTGTAATCTGTAGCGCGACATCAGTCGCTCGTCAATGGCATTCCATATGGATTCAACGAACAAAAAAATCGACCTCTTCGATTTTTTTCAAGCCTTGAGATGTTAATCTACTTTGAATTTCATGAGACCCGTGTTTTTTCATTTTTTCAAAAAAAATTTTTGGAGATTTGTGTCGCCATGTCAAAATTTACATCGTCACAGCGTTATTCCGAAAATAAAAATCACCCTATCTTAACGTTTCGTTTTTAAATTTGCAGAATTTCATAAGTTTCATCTGGTTTTTTTAAGATTCAAATTGCTTGAAAACTTTCTGAGATAAATGGGGAAAAAGTCGTTTTTTTGTCAAAATCGATTTTCTCGAAAACCCCACCATCCATATTCACCAAATTTGAATATGTTTTTCAAGGCAAAATAAGCTATCTCTTAGTTAAGTGACAATATGCCATCTTGCTCCGTTCGGAAGATACGACCTTTAGCTGAAGTTTGCATCGTTGGAACGCAACGATATTTTATGAAAGTCCTTTTATTTTAATCTTATATATATTTTCTTTGAAAAAAGATTTCAATGATTTTTACACTTACCGGATAATTTTATTTTATTTTGTAAATTATTTCGTTACGTTCCAACATGCGATGACTTCAAAGTCGTAGATACGACCTCGTAAAGACAACGGCTGTTTCTACACATTTAAGCCTCATGTGCGTTATGTATAAGCTGACTAGGCAGTCCGTTATTTACCAAGTTTTTTTAATATGGGATTGTCAGTTTGATATCGATACTTTAGCACAAAAAAAAAACAAGTTTTCTACTCTGGAGAGCTCTCTATATTTCACGTGTCGCCGCGCATCTATTTTTCCCATGCTATTTAAATGGGAATTTTTCAATTTTTAGAATTTATTTTTTGACTGACAATTACTACAATCTAGTCACTTACCATTCTATATCGTTCCACTATATTCTAATTACAAGTAGAATTTGTTTTTATTTGTCTAGTAAAGCACATTTCAAATTTCTTAAGTACTTAAAAATAGCATTCTTTTACCAATGCTTTACGAAAAATTTTTTGATCTTCTAACACTCAGACAACGTTCTATATAATTCATAGAAAATGCTTTGTAAACAACCTTTATATGTCATTTTTATTTTTATTTTAAAATATTCGTCAATTTATTTATAATTTTTTAAATCAATGTCTCATCAATATTTAGGAACCTTTTTCAACACTTTTCTCACTTTTTTACTCTGCTAAAAATATCGAGTCGGCAAGGATGTGGAATCTTAATCTGATGTACAGAATTCAAATGGATTCAAATTCTTTGAAAATAACAGAGCATTATTGAATTAAAGGCATAATTTAAATCGATCATGATCATGTATTTACAGTGGAAAATGAAATAACTTAATCTCACAAATTAAATTCTCCCAACATAACTGATTTACATAGTCAATTGTAACATAAGTACATTTAACCAATATTGGTAAAGTATTGGTATATTCACTATATTTAAATTAAAGTAATTATGGAATTGCGTATCATATAATTATTATATGTAATACCTACAAATTTTCTCCCAATAGAAGAATAAAGTCCAAGCTCCGTATATGCAAAAATTAAATTTAAATTATTGATATGAGTATCTACACTGTTTCTTTCGGGTGAGACTTGATGAGTACAATAATTATAGAAATATACCACTGCTTGTGAACTTGTGATAGTTGCAACGTGAATCAAAATTATTACAAATATAAAAATTAAAATCAATCGCATGTTCGTAAAAGACTATAATAATATAATTATATAGATTGTAGTAATTATCAGTCAAAAAAAAAAAATAAATTCTAAAAAATGAAAAATACCCATTTAAATAACATAGGAAAAATAAGTGCGCGGCGATATGTAGAGTAGAAAACTCGTTTCTTTTATGCCAAAGTATTGATCTCAAACTGACAAACCCATATTAAAAAAACTTGATAATTAACGGACACCCTAGTTAGCTTATATACATAACGCACATGCGGCATAAACATGTAGAAACAGCCATCGTCTTTACGAGGTCGTATCTCCCGAACGGAGCAATATGGCGTATTGCCACTTGACTAAAAAATAGCTTATTTCGCCTTGAAAAACCTATTCAAATATGGTGAAAATCGAAAGTGGGCTTTTTGAGAAAATCGATTTTGAAAAAAACGACTTTTTTCTATTTTCCACATTTATCTCAGAAAGTATTCAAGCAATTTGAATTTAAAAAAAAACTAGATGAAAACTGATAAAATTCTGCACATTTTGAAAAAAAACCTTTAAGATGATTTTTATTTTCGGAATAACGCTATGACGATGTAAATTTTGACATGGCGACACAAACCTCCAAAAATTTTTTTTGGTAAAATGAAAAAACACGGATCTCATGAAATTCAAAGTAGATTCAAATCCAAAAATTTGAAAAAAATCAAATAGGTCGATTATTTTGTTCGTTGAATCCATATGGAATGGGCCCAATACAATTGCTTTGATTAACCGTCGGCGTTGTAACGAATCTAGCCACCCGCCGCGTGCCTCCATGAAGATTACGTCCGCGCCATTATTTGCCGCTGTATCAATTTTCACACCGAGATCCGTACCGAAGTTGATCTACTGCTCCCGATCCACCAGACATACGGAAGGACTTTCGATACTTTCGATCAGCCTTTACCCAAATAGCGAGAAAAACAAAACATCCCACCGGTGATGATATCGCGCGAGCTCGAACATACTGTCCATAAACTCTGCAATAGTATATTTCATACTTAGGGTGCAAAAGGCTGCACCCGAGGCATGAACGCTATTTTTCCATTCAGTGGGAGCAAAATGCGTCACTTATAATTGGTATATTAATTTATTATATGTTTATTAATAATAAAATAAATAGAATTAAGAGGTAGAAGGAAGGT
>UELV01097076.1:0-14429 GCA_900490015.1 Megastigmus stigmatizans | reverse complement strand
CTCTCTCTCTCTCTCTCTCTCTCGGGCTCGTCCCTACTTTCTGCGGTCCTCGCTAAATTCTATTCTTCATTCGCCCGGACACAGAGGGAAAAAAGGTAAATCCTTGAAATGTCTCACGGAAATCCTGGCTTTGTAATTTTTTTTTTGTATTTCATCTTTTTCATCTGGAATAAAATATTTATAACAGACTTATCCTCATAGCATGACCATTGAGGTGAATGAAAAAAAAATGTGTACAATAGAAACAAGTCACTTTTATATTAGTGAAAAAAATACTCTCGATAAATATGAAAAAATCAGAATGGCCGTTTGCGTACAAACAGGTTATCTTAAAAATTCACTGTTCCTGCATCTTTTACTGTTTTTCCGATTAAAGAAATTTATAACTATAATCATAAAAAGTTAATCTTCCAATAAAACTAATTTTTAAATTATATCGTACAAATGGAATATTGTGATCAATTTTAAATTATTTTATATAAGATCAATGACGTGCATCCTTTTATATATAATATAACTTTCTTGTCCTTTTATTTCATTATACCATCAAGAAATTCTGTTTGTGGCCTTCAGAAATCAAAGAAAATCCTTCATAAAATTTCGAATTAAAAATTTCTCCCATTCACATAAAATACGATGTGACAATTTTTTAACATCTCCGGTTTATTAAGTTTATGGAATATCCATTTTTGAAATCGAATCAATAAAATCAAATTTATATGAGAATGCCATTCAATTTTGCGAAATATTTTTATGTACATTTTTTATTATCTCCATAAAACCTTCCATATCTGCATGACTAAAAAATAAATAGTAAAGAACTGCATCAAGTATAAAATTTTAATTAAAACTATTGATCGGAAAGTCGTTTTTTAAGTTTTATTGATTGTAATCATATGTTGATTTAAAATTTTAAAATTATAATGATCATCTATCAGTATTAATTTACATGTGAAGATCAAGCAGTCCTGAAAAATTAATTCAAATTTTAGAATAATTCAAGTATTTTTATATAGCGTAATATTAATTTTTAAAAAAAATTATATCGTGAAATAGTTTATACTTCACCGTTGCTATTATTATGAAAAGCAAAATAAATACGGATAACAATTCTTTATAGGGTACACTTATTTTATTTATCGCAAAATTTAATAATTTCAATTGTTGTTTCAAGTTGATAAATAATTTGTTTCATGAAAGTGATGTATAGTTAAATTTTAACATTTTTTAAACACACAGAAATGCAATTTCGATGAATACACGAAAATTGATTGTTGATTAGTATAATAGTTTACTAACAAACTGTTGTCAGCTCTGCCTGCAATACTTATTCTTTTTCTGCATCAATTTCAGCTATAGATGCAGTGCTTTGATCTCAGAGCATAATTAGGAGTTGCATTATTAAAATTAAGTGTCTTACAGTATTAAAATTCAGTATATATATATATATATGGTTAGCATTGAGTTCTATTTACAGAAATGCACATAAATAAAGCTTCCATACACATTTTTCACATTGATATTACGTTGCTAGAGTGTAAAAATATTTCAAATTGATTAATATCGTATATTATTCACAAATTAATTCGGTTATTTGGATCCTACAACACATCATTACGAATAAATTTTGTCGAATTTATATGTTAAATACAAATAAAAACATTAACAGAAAAATAATTAAGATGTTGCCTTTAAATAAATACCTATGAATTATGATCTATAAGATATATAGAGAAGACATTAAGAGGAAAATTTCATTACAGAATTTTTAGTACCACTATTTTAATGGTAGTCTACTTCTTAATCTATAAATTAAAATACGTACGGTAGTAGCAGGTTACCATTTAATTTAGAGCTGTACTATGCTGCTTCGTTTCTTGTTTTGTATTTGTTTTTGAAATTGTTTCATTTAAGTTCCTCTCTGCTACTACTCTCATCTCATTCCTTGGGTATTAGGATCATAATGAAAGAATTTGCTGTAAATCAAGATGGTGAATGGGCGGTCCGTTTTTACGCGTGACTGACACTTTCAATCTCACTATGCCACCGCCAAGTTTGGGACTTCCATTACGTATTTTTTATGCCTCTCTTGCGAGTTGATGCCTTTTTCAACATCTACACTGCAAACTTTTCATAAGTTGCAAGCGAAATTCTTATTTTGGTTGTAAACAAAATACGATAAAGAAAACCAATATTAAGGTACTAATACGAATAAGAAATTTAAATTACCTTTATCGGTCTTATTTACAAGGCTTTTAGAGTTATACAAATAAATACTTAGATAAAAAAAAAATTCATTTTCATATGGTCTTTATAAGTGTTCCTTAATTGTTTTTCTATTTCTTTCTTGATTATAAAATAAAATAATTTCGGTTTTGAACTAAATCGTAATACTGATATAATGGCTATAAACTATGAATGACCCAATCTTTACGAAACGTATACGTTGTTCAATATGGCAAAATTTAATTAAATATTTCAATGACAACTTCCAAAATTTGTGTTCAGCTAATTTGTTCACGGGTGATGATAAAATTAGTAAAAGATGCCATTGAATTATTTATACTGGAAACTTTGCCAGATGATAGATAATTATTAATCTTATTTTTTAATTGATACACGCGACACATGCTAAAATTCAGGCAGTCGAGAATCGAATAAAACGATCACTTGGTATCTCACAGTACAAACGTTTTTCTTTTTCCTACCTTGTATCTCCCTTCTTCGTTCCTCTCTGTCTGTCCGTCCCTTTCTTTATTACGAAGACTAATATACCTTTTCACCCAAACTCCTCTGCGCATACATATGTATATATACTTATATATATAACACAGCGTCCAACGCGTCGTCCTCGTCCCGGGGAACAACCCCCTTAAGATAACGAGATAACCCGTTTTCGGGACGGCATTCAAACGTCCTCATTTTCCAAAAGCCTCGGCGTGGAATCTGCTAACTTTTCAAGCGCGAAGTGGGTATCCTCTCCCTCTCGCTCTATTCTTCCGTTTCTTTCATTCTACCCCGTAGCGCGTTTCTCTCCATTTGCCCACCTCTTGTCTTTACTCTCTCTCTCCCTCTCTCTCTCTCCCTCTCCCTCTCTCTCTCTCGCTCTCTCTCTCTCTCTCTTTTTATCCATTCGGTGTCGCGCGATACCATATGTATATATACGTATAGCTCCTCTTTCTCTCACTTTCTCCCACATGCGTTTGTTTCCGCGGGCATTCCCATGCATCGAGTTCCTAGCTGAAAAAGGAGAAACGAAACGCTTGAAGTGCAGACGAAGCCGAAGGATATAATGCGAGAAAAAGTGGGTATAAAAGCGCGCGATAGCGAAGTACGGCGCGCTTTATGTCTGTTGTCGTCCGCTTTTATGTGCTTGGAAGATGATGAGATTTCTCGAGGGGTTGTTTCATTTAGTAGTTTTTTTTTTCTTTCCAGAGAAATGGGACTGCCGCGCGCGCGTGCGTGTATATGGTCTACGCGAATGGTCCGCATGAATAGGAGGGACAGAATTATAGGGATTCCGTGATGGAGAGTGCAAAATGACAATTGATGGTGTCAGGATTATTCCGAGAGGACAGTATATACTCGGTCGTGACGAAGTGACATTTAAAAAAGATGAATAATATAGAATAAGCTGAGAAGCAGGACTGTGCTAATGGTTATTTTTTTATATTTCTCGTTCAAATGCAAAAATCCGTTTATTGACTATCTATCAACGAAAGCTACAGGGGTTTATTTTTTGAAATGTGAAACGCTAGCTTTTCTTATCAGTCTGAACGTTTCTAGGAGGATTGGTAAATAAAGATAACAAATGAAAGGTTAATAGAGAATATTTAGATGATTACTTTTTTCATGATCGATTATTACTTTATTATTACTTCTGAAAATGCCATGGCGCTATGAAACGGGGTAAAATAATACCCAACTATTTGTGCTAATTATTTATTACTTGTTCTTAACCTAAATTGAGAAACATCATCCAACGGAAAAAAAGATACTTTTCTGTTGAAAGAATTTCTTGGATCCTACAATTATTCTCAAAAGAAAATGATAAAATCATGTTTGCGTTCATTAAACCACTAGCATAACATGTTCATCTACTTCTTGGCAAAAAGAAAAGCATTTGACCAGCTAGTTCAGAAGTGCAGTAAATTTTTCTTTCGACCATTTGTAAAAAAAAAAAGAAAAAGAAAGGGCATTGTTTACAAACTCAAAAACTCCCATCGACAAGAAACAAACGCGGTGAGTAAAAAAGGAAGGAAGGATTACAAAGGAACGGAATAAAGGTGCACGGGTCGGGCGCGCGTTCGACATCGATTGAGACGAAACCGAGAGAGCTCTTGCGCGCACCGCCCATACGTCCTACACGGATCTTGAAAATGTACCTACACACGCTCTCTTCGCTTGAAATGTATAACTGGTCTAAAAAACAAGATAAAAAGCACACGAGAAAAAAAAACCAAAGAGAAGCTCCAAGAACCATCTCTTCTATATACACTGTGTACACCAAGTGGCATCTACTCGTCATCACATTCCATTGCGCGCGTAATAGCAGCAAAAAGAGCAAGATAGATATATACACACGTCCACGCACAAATAGTGTAGGAAAAGGATGGTAACCAGATATCCAGGAGATCGCGTTCAATTAAGAAAACGCAAGCTGCGGGAGAAAAGAGGAAAAGAGGGAGGCAGAGAGAGAGAGAGAGAGAGAGAGAGAGAGACGGAGAAATCGAGCACTGTCCTCCTGTGCGTCTCTCTTCTTGCCTAGCTGCGGTAACTCGAGAGCCGCGCACTCACTCGGGTTACGCATACTATGTATATATATAGTCTCGGCGATGTGCAGGTGTCAACAATGCACCCTCATGACGGAGAGAGAGCGAGAGAGAGAGGGAGAGACTCGCGAACCCAATGCCTCCGCACATTCGAAACCCCGCGTCGCGCGACGCGTATATGGTTCGTTTTGAATATGCATATAGACAATATGCACGCGTGTGTCTCTCTGTGTGATGGCGCGAGTCTGCGTCTTGTATGTATATATGTGTACAATATGGCGATGTGGCTTTGAATTATCGCATATGTTATGCGTGTGATTCGTCGCTCGGCCGCTATGGCCGCTAGTTGACGTGCAGCACGCAAATCAGATGTGCGCGCCTAATTGTGCGAGCGATTGACCAAGCGAAGATTAATCAATGGGTCTGCTGGTGGTGGAACGGACCTCCGCGCGATAACGTCCCTCTTGGCTCATGATGCATGCAACGTTCCAATTAATACGGGCCTCGACTATTTGTTTTACTGTCGAAAGAAAGGTTGGGCTCGTTACTTGGTTTTATTCTACGTCGGATTGTAAGCAACCGATACCGCGGATTATGAATCGAGGGAATTAAGTGGAGTAGTGGCTTATTCATTTCACTGCACCCACTCCGTGAATCACCGAAATAGATAAAAAATAAGAGGCTGTGCTTATTCTGCATCGTATGCAGAAATAGCAGATTGATTAATAATTGGTTTTTCCGCACGTATACCAGCACCGAAAGTGACACATTTACTCCCGACGTCCAAGAGAGAAATGTGTATTTTTCAGTGCTAGCATAAAGTCTGCGGAAACATAGTATATCCATTAAGGCAGAACAAATTTCGGGCAATCCAGTACTCGTTTAAATTGACGTTGTATCAATCAGATATATACGTTTATTGTCAATCACTCCTGCAGTTTATATTATTTTTTACTACCATGAATCTGGACTTAATAAATACATCAAATTATCAATATCTACGATTGTAAGATTCAAATACGGTTATAAAGAATTCAAATTTTGTCAGAACTCATTGAATTATCGTATCCATTGCAAAGGCCCATTGTCGCATTGGCCTATAAAGTAAAATTTAAACACATTCAATGTGCGTCAGTCGATATCAGCTTTTTTGAGTGAAATCTGAAAGCAATACAAAATTATTACTCGATATATTTCAAGATCATTAATAGTAATAAAAGTAATAAAATTAAAAAAAATATATTAATGTAACATTGAAGTATTGAGTGTATGCTCTATTTTCTAATTGTTAAAAAACAAGACATAATAAATCTCATCTACACATATTTCGTAGCTTGTAAGGCCTCTAAATTTCATTGACCTTTCATCATAAGTAAATTTGCAGACGCCAAATGATCATAGGCATATTAAGAGCACAAGCAAAGGATAGCACAGGGGAGACAGAAATAGAAAAGAGAGAGAGAGAGAGAGAGAGAGAGAGAGAGCGAGTTGTGCTGCAGTGCTGCAACGGTAGGTAGAGAAAACGCTCGAGGGATGAAAAATATTTGAATTCTCGAGCCAACTCATCCCGCAAGATTTCCCTAATGTCTTACTCTCTTTTACTCTGTGCGCGTTGCAAAGGCAATATCTCGGTCGGTCCTTCACTCGCTTGCTGACAATCTTCCGTGTTTCGTAGTTCCTCTGTATATGTACACTATACATCTCTCTCTCTCTCTCTCTCTCTCTCTCTTTCTCTCTCTCTCTCTCTCCCTCTCTCTCTTTCTCTCGAGGTTTCTCTGACTTCGACACCGTCGACGCTCGGGAATATTCTTTTTTAAACCCTTTCCCTTTGTCGATTTTCATTCTTAGCTGCGCACACCGCAAGAGTATATACGCGCATATACTTATTATTATTCAATTTTACGACCGCAAGTCCGCTTCGCGGTCGTCTCTCCTTTCGGTCCTCTTTCTTTGGTATTTGTAAAAATTAAATGAAGCTAGTGGGTTGGGTAAGAGACATAGAGAGAGAGAGAGAGAGAGAGAGAGAGCTACCATTAATCTTGCATTGTAGGTTGAGATCTGATAATTTATGTTTGAGGGTTAGTGAGAATTGGCTGTACAAGGAAAATTATACAATGAGAGAAGAAGCATGGCGAGCATTCGAGATTCTACGATATCTTTAGCAATATTTTTACTCTGGACCGTCCAGGGAACAACATCGTTTGAATTATATGCGAAATATATTATTAAACTGGTTCAACATATGCACTGAGAGACACATAGAGGAGGATTTATTCATAGTGAAGCTTGAATCTTTATTCACGGCTAACAAGATTTATTCGAATCAGATGCTATAGATTTGTTGTACAACCGTTAACAAATCTATTTGATATAAATAAGTCTTTCTCCGAGTGAATTAATCACAGTTTTCTATTTGCTATGATCGACTGATAATAAATTATTAAAAATGTATACATACCATCAGTCAGAAAAAAAGTTCAAGTTCTCTTATGTGAAGTATATTGATGAATCTGGTATAATAACAAGAATATAATTATTGCAAATTTCCATTGTAATAATTTATGAAATATTGCATATTACGCCAATGTTTTATGCAGCTTGCTCTTTGACTGCATAATTCTTTTGTTAAACCAACTTTGTTTTTCTGTACATTGAGAATCAAGTTCGTCTGGTGTATATTCCACATCATCCACCCTCGCGCATCTATTCTATTTGTATAACATGCTATACACCGAATCGAAATCAATAATCCGTCCAGCTCAAGAAGCTCTCATCATCTATTTCTTCCGTCCAAGATGAGAAAACAAGCAAAAGCTGGCGCGTGTGTGTCTGAGAAAGAGTAAGCTTACGAGTTCTTTATGAAAAATGCTATAGTCATATGCGCGGCGCTATTGATGTTTCAGCGTCTTTGTTATATAGTATATGCCGCATGTGCATCATTATGACGCATGTACTTCAATACTTTTGTGCACTTGACATTACGCGCTTGATACTTATCAAAGGAAAATATGAAATGCGTCAAAGTTCGTGGATTGAAATTTCTATTTGTGCAGATGATTTATATTTCACGTTGCCTGATTTTTTAACGATCATTGTGATATGTTTTAAATTGACAAGTATTGCGACATGGGTTATTATAATCAATATTCTGTCTTGAAAACTTATCTATACTTTACACTAACCACGACAGAAATTAATGAAAATTGTTACATTACATCAACCGAATGCCAAAAAGTTAAAAAAAAAAACAAGTTTGCATCATTAAAACAATCAGCGAAACAGTTTCAACAGTTTAACCTAGGAAAATATACCTGTATATAATAAATGTTGTGTAACATATAATATTTTCAATTTTCAAGTCAACTTTGAATAAAACTGAAACAACGAATTTTTTATTTGCGAAATATAACCTATCGAACAGAAATACAATATTACACTGGGATACTAGATTATCATTCTTTTATTTTATTCGGAATAGTGGGACAAAAGAAGCGGATCACGCGAATATCGCTTAGCGAATTACCCTATCATACTTTGTCCCTGAAGTCGCATCAAATATTTATCCGTTTATTGGCTATATATGCAGGCGCGGATATCAGCGGGACCACGCGGCTGACACCCGATATATAGGCTATAAATATACACGTGCTACAGGATATCGTACTATTTCCATTCGGGACGAATTGGTGCCAGTTCGCATTATGTCGTCTGCGGGATAAACATACGACTTTCACCTTCCATCGGCCAACCCTCTCATTTTTTTTCTTTGGCCTTTTTATGTCATATATACGTGTATCGATAATACTTCGCATACAGATTACCTTTTTTTTTGTCCAGAATGTTTGCTTGGAATATATCCGTGATCCAAACTGCTAATGAAACTGCTCGAATTCTTGGATGCAATAATTTTCTGCTCTTCCTACACCAAACTTTTTCTTCTTACAACTTAAGACTATAGTAGAGTAATTGTAAATAGAAATTGATTTATTCTTTTAGTTTCTCATGATCTCCTACATTCATTTTTCATGTATGCGTGAAAGAGTTCGAACTACGAGGTAATTCAACACGCATGCACATATCAAGATCTCTTTGGTGTAAGGGTATCAGACGACGCGGCAATCGAACGGAAAAATAAATAGAGCCAGCACCAAAGGGAAGTTCAATTAGTACTATATATATATTTGGCCCATCAACAAACGTTCTCCTTCGTTCATTTGTATCCACGTCTTTATGCATCTCATGTGCATTCGTTTTTGCTCGTCGTCGAAGCCTATACGTATATACACCATCCCGAGTATACGCAAACCGCGCAGAGACGGTGCAGCGTGGATACACACATCGCGGCATCACGACATATCGCAGTCGAATAACAGAAACGAGGCGGTAGCGAGGGCCTTTATATTACAGTCAAGAGACAGAGGAGTAGGTGGTGTAGGCCGTCGCCGGTCTGTCTGATATTCCATAGCTGGATTTACACAAAATCGATAAAAATGTGGAGCGTCTGCCATACTGTATGTCTCGAGTGGGCATGCATGCATATACAGAATGTGGAGAAATATCATGGCCGTGCCGCCGCAGGCCTATATACTCTATACACACCAACTGTATTACTATCGTGTCACTCACCTGTATATAGTCGAGTGTGTGCCACTGTGCGGCTTGTCTATAGTCTTGTTTTGCATGGGAGATTGTGTGTATGTACATGCTGGATGCGGTTAGGTTGTTCACCCAGCAGAGGCTTCGAGTGGACTTGCCAGGTAGACTGTACTCTTTCCTGGAAATTATTAGGCAATGCATATTGCATCCAGCTTAGACTCTTAATGCTCGTTATGTAACCAAAGTACTGACGAATCCACCGTGTAGCGACGTTTATTTTTCTTTCTTTTTTTTTTCTCGTTCATCGGTGAAGTTATGAAACTCTGGTAAAATTGTCGGTATACTGAATAAAAAATTACCTAATCTTGGTTTTTCAAACCACAAACCAATTCGTCTTATGCATTATATGGTTGTACAGTTACTGCTTATATATAAGAAAATATGAATCAATGGCATTGCATATCTTATAAGTATTTGAATTAAATTTTTATCGATTGGTATCAACACACTATAACATGATGACGTAGACTTGAAAGTGGAACGCGTTATATTTTGCAGCATAATATACAATATATATATATTTTATTTTGAAGTGATTTCGCACGTTCTCATTACATGCAACACTTGCTTTGTAAACTTTATAACATGCTTGGGCTGATTAAATTATATATAAGCGCATTTGTTGCTCGAAGCTCGGTTAATTATTCCTGACAATGAGATAGATGAAATTGCACTTACCCGAGTTCTTAAGATGTTTTGATCATTTTCGCATACGCTACAATGCACGTGCATGAATGCACAAATGGGATTGGTGACTCATTCTCTTATATTATAGACGTTATCGGTAGTGCATTGCATAAAACATATTGTTATTTTATGCTTGCACTATTAAACTGTCCTTATTTTCATTTTGAACAAAAAAAAAATATTACAATTTTTAATGTTCTATGATTAATATTAATGTGAAAGTGCAAGGAACCCTATTTTTTAATTTTTTTAATATAGCTTACTTTAACCCATATACATTTTCATTTAAAGATTATAAATTTTCATTAAAGCTTATTATTGTATTAATATATAAATTTTTATGGTTTAAACTTAGAAGCACAAAATAATAATATTAAATAAAAATATAAGTACTGATATATATATATCAGTATGAGCCCATTGATTGAGCTCGTGGAATTATACGAACCAATTGGATTATTTTGTTTTCTCGATCAATTTGGTTTGAGGGTTTTAAAAATAATCACATAGAATCAAATGGCGCACACTGAACGTAGCTATAAATACAAAAGCGACTGTAGTCACTGGTATAACCGATTCACTCACAGTTATATAACATCGATTGAACTGTAATTTATTTTTTAAATGAAGAAACAATAAAAAGCACGTTCACATACTATAATTATTCAAAAATTAGGAAGCCTAATAAAATTAATATATTGTATTTAACATTTAAAAACTCAACTGTAAAAAATGCTGATCCAATGTAAAAGAAATTGATTGTTATTAAAAATATTGTATGAAACAACACATATATAAATCTTTCATAAACAGATGGATTTTATCCGAATAATCGCGCAATATGATGCATCCGAGATAGCAAATCAATATTCAAATGCGCATTATACCTATAGGGGGAAAAAAAATCTTAAAAAGCTGTATACGAAATCTTAATCCCCTACATCTCCGATAAAGATGCAGCCACGCTGAAATCCGTTTAATTTCCGATTCCTAAACGCCCCTGACTCCTTGCCCTCTCTCGGAAAAAGGAAAAAAAAATATCATGTCCCAGGAGTGTGATTGCGGACGGCAACGCGGGGATCATGGTATATCTGTGTTTTTCCTCGAGGCAATATCTCCCATCGAATTCGAGAAATCAGGATCAAATTTACGCGGTCATATCGGTATATACTCGATTCCGCTCTCGGGCGCGTCAATGAGAAAAATATAAATTTTCTTCTTCCCAAAGTGCTTTAATGGTAATCCCCGAGAGCAGGTTATCGGGGGGTGCGACGCTATGAAAGTGGTTAAAGCGATTTTCGTCGCGCGTCGACGTTCTTGTCGGCAAATTGGGATGATTTGACTCGTCCCCCTGGAAATCCTGATTTGAATCCTCTTTAGCGGATTATTAAGCGAAGGGGAAAAAATAAAAGAGAATCACTTCCTTGCGCATGCGCTTCAGAAGTGTGCAATGATTTTTTAACTACTTAGATTGTAGAATCGATAAATGGGTAATCTTAGTCTATCGATATGCTGTAAGTTAGTGATACTTTAATATCTGGATTCAATCCCAATCGAAATTATGGTTCATTCTGATATCTATAAAGAAGATATGAACATATAATGAGAATAATATTTAGAAAAATACATATCTTTTTTTCTGTTAGAGTCTTTAAGGATGTTAGTTCATCCATATTCGCAGGTTTTTTTATTTAAACGCTTCCCCACGTAATCCCATTAATTGCTTTAGTGACTGTCTGAAGTTTATATATACATAAAGTCGTAATATTTAGTAGGTATATCCTGTATCTTAATGCTTTGAGTTGAAATCTTCATACACCGCAATGACTAATTACACATTTGGGATTCCGTTTCAGAAGTTGGTGTATGTTAAACTATATATTCTGGTATATAATTTCAATGTGCGGACTTTATTCGTCAAGCTTAATGAACAAAAATTGTGAACAAAACATAATAATATGACTAATTATGTCCTATCTTTTATCATTTAAGTTAAAGTTTTTTGTAAAATTCCGCTTACTATATTTTGATTTAAATATATCACACGTTTCCTTTTCAAAACAAAAAGCACAAAATTAAAGTATTCAAGCTCGCGTACTTTTATTAAAAGAAGAGAAAAAAGTCTTCCTCTCAAACGAAGACAATTACGTGTAGCTATTTTAGTAAAGGTGGTTAAATAATGCATGTCGCATCTCCAGCGCAATATTTTAGCACATCCTCGAAAGAAACTCACGCGAGAGTCGCTAGAGAGAGAGGGGGAGGGGGGCGAGGCAGAAATCTCCTCCGCCTACAGTTGGAATCGCCGCCATACCAGCAATGAAATAAGGATCGATCGCAATTACATGCCTATATCTATATAGGTATAAAAATCCAATTGATATCCCACGTGCGAGCCGATATATATTTCCGCGAAGTCACGGACCACCTACGGTGCGCGCATATCCACCGAGATTCTATCAATGATATAGGCTCAGAGGCCGAGGCTCTTATATGTATATACTCAGGACGAGGTATCTTAATTTCGACTCGATCGCTGCGCCGAGTTCGTTAAAGTTTTCTTTCTTCCTACACTTTTTTTTTACCTCTCCCTTATTACTTTGTTGCAATGCGCTATTCGCAGACGCGATTCAGATCCGAAGAAAAAGCCTTCTTTAACGCTGATATATCGTTTAAACCCTAACGCATCCAAAAGACTTGAAAGTAACCTTCTTTTTCAATTTTCATACACAAAATTAGACTTACAAAAATAACCATAATAACTTGTGAAAATAACTTGCTAACATTTATTCGATTGACGTAATTTCAAATACTTAATTTAATTCTATGTATTCGTACCTATAGTAATGTAAGTAAAAATTCTATTTATAAGGAAATTACGCTCAGATTCGTCCAATGCAAGCGAGGTTCCTCAGCGAGAGTACTGTTTATAATAGACTGCCGGAGTTATAATTCGCCTTGACCTACATTATCGTCGAAAACGGATACTGATTTTTTTATGACGTTCTAGATATAATCTAATGAACTTAAGGGTTGCATAAGTGATATCTCATTTGAGAGACTATAAAAAAGAAATACTTATTTCAAGATCGAGCTTTAACTGAAAATGAAGCATAATAGCTAATTCATGAAAATGTTTCGTTTTGTTTATTGTCTTATTTTTGTAGAGCACCTTTGCTGTTTTAAAAATAATTGTTAATCGTTAAAAAGATTAGCAGGATTTAATCATTTCTTTCGTAATTAACTTTTTTTTTATATAATTATTTAATTAAACTTAATTAAGCCTCTGATACTCTATTATTATATCTCTGATATTATATATAAAAAACTTGTGTATATGTGAAGATATAATTGCAGCCTTAAGTAGTTATTGATTCGCTAGCTTTTTGCTTCAATATAGTATGCATTCCAGAACACTATAATAAAAAGCAACAAGTGTTTGTGATTTTATAATTTTTATCATAACATCTGTTCGTATAAAAGTATACGTAAGAAGTACTTTTAACGTGAAATATAAGAAATAAATACACTTTTAAATACCTACTTAACACTACTGAAAAGTATGGCAGTAGCACGCTGGTAAATTATATATTCAGTATACGATTCTCATGATACAATTACAAATCAGTTTCTAGGCACAACGAACAAATCTAAGAAAAGCTTTTTTTCTTAAGATCACGAAATTTTCTTTTCCAATCTTTTCGCGAAACTATAGACTTGAAACAATAGAAGCAGCAGCGCAGCGTTAGATCGCACGGAAAAAAGACTGGGGAAACTGCCGCGCCAAGAGCGGTGTAGCAGCGCCACTAGCAGTAGTGTGCAGCGGCTACTCTGTTTCTGGGGTACTGGTTACCCCACTCACTACGGAGAGTTGAGATAATTCCTTTTCTATTAATTATCTCGAAACTTTACACCCATCGAAATCGAATAAAAAATCATTTCCAATGTAAAATTTTAAGCTCTTTCAATTGGTCTAAACCATTTTGTTCTAGCCTAAGCCATTCTCGAGATATAAGCAAATAAAACTTTGAAACTCTGTTTTCGTATGGAACCTCTGGACCTAGGAAGCTGCAAATATGAAAATCGGTTTTTTTCGACCCCGATTTACCTAATAATCAAAATGCAGTCGTTTCTATTTCATTTGTGTTTTGTATCTCGTTACTGTACTATATGTATATTGTTTATTATACTATAGCATGGGCGAATGGTTCTCCCAGAAAAAGTGAACTGCTCTCCCGTTTGAAGGGCAAGCAGCTCGCCGTACGCGTTGATTAACAGCAACACCAGTTGAGGCAACTGCTCCCCCAGTCTTTTTTC
>UELV01097075.1:0-16637 GCA_900490015.1 Megastigmus stigmatizans | reverse complement strand
GTCAGGACTTGCGGAAATTATTGAATGTATGCCAATAAGTTTTATAATTATTGTAAAGTTTCTCATAATTTGACTCTGTCTCGCCATTAGTGAAGATTATAGTAATTTTAAAGAGAGTATTTTTCTCCGTGTATATATGTTAAGCGATAGTGGCGCTGCACTGGCAAACTTAATCAGAACTATTGGAAGCATCAAAAATAAGTTTTTTAAATCAATAAATTGTAAAATTATGCGGGAGAAGGAAGTCGTAAATTCGTTGAAGATGAAGGGTTAATAAATGACAACCACTGTATTTATAACTGTATTCTATATGTGTCAATTGGATCTTCGTAAATCAGCTAAGTCGCTCTTGATCAGATATAAGAAGTAGATCAGAAAGGTATACAGATATAAAAAATTTTTTTCATCGATAAAAATGTTTCTCTTCGAGGAACTAAAATATTCAATGTTTTAATTAAATAGTCTTATAAATTAAATATTTATACATTAAAAGTTCCGTTTCGTAGATCGGTACAAAATAACGATTTAATCCTGAAATTTTGCTTAAACCCTTATATATAATCTAATAATTCAATAACTTATATACCTCATAAATACCACGTGACATACACTCCCTAGTCTCAAGCATGGGCCACGTGGGCCGATCTAAAATTAATCGAGATCGACTGATTTAGTTATGCAATGTTATATAACAAAAAAAAAAAGTTTTTGGAGTATGTTTGACATTGTTGAGATTTTATGTTAATTATGGTTCGCAAATCATCGAAATTAGCATATAATTATGAAATTAAAAGTTTATATTTGAGCAATATTTAACTCAAAGTACTACCTTATTACTCATTAAATAAAGAATATTTTAAATTGATACGTTGTAGAATAGATAAATATAGAAACAGGAAAATACCTTCTTTTATATCATTCTCGGCTAAACATTCGTTCATGTTCTCTTTCTCCTTGGGTGTTTTTGCTCGACCTTGAACCTTAATAAAATTAAGAAATGGCGTTTCAATTATTTAAACGATAAGTGTTTCTTAAAAATTATAATATAAGTAATTATATCCTGTTATTCTAGACTTTATTTTCGATTTCAATTAAAAATTTTAAAATTAATGTACATGTGATGAATTTCTAGAAAAGTGTAGATGCGTCTAAAAAAGAAAAATTTTGCTCTCAAGGTGCAGTATAATATAGTGAAGTTTTTTAGAATGTACAATAATAGACAAAATAAGAAATTAGAAAAAAAATAGTCTATTCGAACGAAATTGAATTTAATAAAATGGTTTTTAATTTATTAATTCATAATCTACGAGAATGGATCAATAACTGAAACAGCTTAATCCAGTTCGTTATTAATGAAGGCTGGAAATGATTTCTTGACTAGAATTTTTATTATGAACAGCTTCACTCACTATTATAGAAAGTATGAAAACTGAGACTAGTATGATCTTCATATTATATCTGTTAGTAAGTGTTAAAGAACGCGACACTCGATTTACAATTAAAAACTATGAGGTGCTGGTCGAACATTTTATACGAATTGTGGGCAAATTAACTTGTCTAATACCGAGGCATTTTTTAATGGAATAGCACTGAAAATTAATTTCCTTTATTATGTAACGCATTAAAGACGACAAATACTTTAAATTACGTAAGCACAGCCTCAATTATTTTATTTAAAGAGCTTTGTCTCCACTTTTGTTTTCGAACTATTATTAGGCGAGAGATAACGTGTTTTAAAAACCTAGATTATTTTTTTACGTGCGTTACATCCGCAAGACGACAGATTAATCTTTAAACTGCTTCTTTAGTTTGCTTAACAATTTTCAACAGCTAATGTTCCACATTCGTTTTGAATGGAAAAAAGGGTCACTGTAAGATATACTTTAGAAGTAACCAGCTTTTTTTATAAATTTTACCTTTTAACTTATTAAAATTATGAAAAGTAACAACTTCGAAGATTGAAAAGAATGGATAGTATATGAAAATAAGCCGCCTCTCTTTTTATAATTTTATACGTGATTATATTGATAAACGATTGATGTTTGAATCAATTATCCAAAAATTGAAACATCAAATCTGTTTCAAAAAAAATTATTTTTAATCTTTTAGATTTTCTCGACTTCTATTAGGTATACGATAACTTATAACCCCATAACGAGATGCAGATTAGGCCACTTTGATCGAATACATAAGGTTAAAATGTAAAAATCTGAGTTTGTTTCACATAATTTTACAAAAGCTAAAATGATTGCTCTGGATTGGGTCTGAAAGGGTTAATACTTACGACTGACAAATAAGCCAACACTAGAATAAAGAAATTCAAAATTATACTTAAATGCAAATTTTGTCATGTATAAATAGACACAAACAAATTCAATGTAATATATATATATTTAAAAAATAATGCGCATTTCGATCTTTTGCTTATATTTTAAATAACTAAACTTTAAAAAAATTTACAAAATATATTGAATATTTCTATCCATATTTTTCCTACAATGCATACAATACGCTTCTCAATGAGATACTGAGAATTATAGGAGTCAAAATCCACCGGAATCGGCAATTATTATGCCGCCCAAACTAATTATTTCAATTTCATTGTCGCTCAAACATATTAAAAATATAATAACTGTACTTTACATGATTATGTCATTGTTAAAAAAATATTATTAAAGGAATATGTAATAAGTATATTTTTGATAGGTACTTTTTATTTTGTTGATAATTTCTAAAAATATATTTTATTGTATTATATTATTTAATGAACAAGAATTATCTTTAGAGTAAAATGGTCATATTACTCAACATTACAGTAGATGAAATATTTACACAATAATATTAATGGTTCAGAACAATATTCTATCAAATTGTATCTTCCATCGACTAAAATTACATTTTAATGAGAAAATAAAAGGAATATGCTAGACTATTTGCGGCATCATTTAAGTACTGTACACCATGGGTCAATCTTTGCTAAGGTGCTTCATAATATAAGCAACCTATCATATCTCTTGCAACTAGGCATTCGTTACTTTGGGTATTTGCTGTAAACAAAAACAAACATTATAAATTATATTTAAGTGTCGATATAATTTTTAGTTGGAAATAATGTTTTAGAAATATAATTCTTTTTATATTTTTATCATCTTAAAAAAATAAGGTAACACAAAGTTTTTTGTAATAGTTTATTGTATTTAAGTATAAGAGACAAGTACTGATTTATCGAAATTGATTTGAAGTATATAAGATTTATGTTTATAAAATTCATGAAAGTAATCGGATTTTAATACGTGAACCGTAAAAAGTTTCAGAACTTTTATATTTTATGTATAATACATTTTGTTTTGGCCAAGTACATTTTTAAAGCGTATTGTTGTTACCTCTTTCAATGATAACTAATTTCATGATTTGTTTCATTTTTCCCATAATAAACGTAGGCCATTGTCCTTGAATAGATATAACATAGATTTTGTGGGCAAACAATAGGCCGTTTGACTGATGTAAACTTTCATGGTTAAGTATCGGTAAGAAAGTCTACGTTGTTTAAAAAATATATTGTATAAAACATATATATATAAAAGTTAATTTTGTTGAGTTATTAAATATAGCTTTACATTTATTTATTGTATGTTATTACTTATAAAATTAAGTATTAAGGTAAGATACATATTTTTATAGCAGTAGCTTCCAATTCAAATAAATAAATATAAGTAAAGTCCATAATATCCTTGATATATTTAAGAATTTAATAGTAAATCTGACTACTTCTCTGATTATCTATTTATTTAAATTTATTAGTTCGTACCATTCATAAAATTTGATTTATTTTTACTGTACTACAGAACTAATAGTATATTATGCAACTAGTGGGCGAAGGATATTATCTCGACGAGGGTGACAATCACACGCATGCGCGTGCAAAATCGGCCTTTGCGCACGTTGTATGGAAAAATGCTGTACACGTGCGCTCAGGTTATCTCAACTCGCTTCGCTCGGGCGACAATCTTCACCCTCGTCGAGATAATCTCCTTCGCCCACTAGTTGCGTAATGTACTATTATCATATAACGTGCGTAAAGACCGATTTTGCACACGTATGCGTGCGCAAAATTTAACTTTGCGCATGGACTGTGGAAATAGTACATTTCGACACGGGGGCGGAAGAGGATTATTTCACTCACGAGACGTTTTTCGGCCGAGCGAAGCGAGGTCGAAAATTCGAGTGAGGGAAAAATCCTCTTACGCCCTAGTCTCGAACCGTATTTTTCATCACGAGAGCCGTAAAGTCGCATCAAACATGCGATTTTGTGGTTAGAGTGACGAAAAAATATTTATTCGTCATACCTGCAGCAGCACATCTCAAAGATTTTTCCTCAGTTCGTTGTCTGTTCAAAACGCGAAATTGCTTCAGTGTTTCCACAATAGTACTCAGATCAATTTTTCCATCCTTTAACTGTAATATATATGATAAATATTTAAAATATATCGAATATTTTATGCTGTACGAACTATCTTTTCTTTCTAATTTGTACATAATAAAATTGATCAGTGCGTGGTTTTATTTACTAAAACCATATATGGTAAAAAATTTTTAGACGATTTCGGGAACAATATTACTAATAATATAAGTTATTGTTTATAGAATACAAATTTAGGAGATAGCTAGTCCTTACAGGGACTGATTAAATGATTGAATTCAAATTTAATCTATTTTATATTATAAACAAAATGTAATTGTTTACTTACGGTTCCTCGTTTTTTCATTATACATGCAGTAAAACAATCTAATTCTGGTGATTTTTCTTTTCTCATCATAGCAAGTTCCTCTACAAAATATCACAAATGTTAAGTAAATTTTACGGGCCTCTTGATCCTACCAAACTATTATTATAGAATTCTTTTAGAAGTACTTGATTTATTAAATTGAAAATTTGTCATCTAATAATTTAATTATTACGTATAAATTAACTATCGTTGTATGAATCAAATAATTTTTACTAACCCCTAGTTATTTTGAATTCTTCTAAGCACTCTTGTATATATTGTTTGCCTTCTGTAGATAAACAATACCCGCTTACCTTTTAATAAAAATAACTTTTAATTTACTTGATCTTTTTACAAATAAAAGGAAAATTATATTGAAATAATTTACTTATGTTCTTCTTACTAACCACAACACTTAATAATTGAATAATATACGACACTATATTCATTCTTTATTTTTTGCACAAGTTTTCAGCTACTGAACTTTTAGTTTATTCGGATCCCAGAGCGCTCTACGTTTATTTACGTTATTTTAAGTGTTGAAACTTTACTTTAGAATAAAAATGTAGTTCTGACTGCAACTTGTGCAAATGTTTTGCGTAGTGCTGCAAAGCATTTTATTTTTTTAAGTAACCATAAAAATATATATTTTTCTTTTCCTTGAACTGTGTCACATTAGGTGAAATTATACTTGATGACTGTTTATGTAATTATGTAAGTAAACAAACACTAAAATCGACTAAAAGATATAAGTAATTATTTTTATAATTGAATGCTTGCTTGAATTTTATAATAAAGAATTGGAATTATTGACATTTTTAAAGTTTTTAAGAAATGTAGACTAAAAAATATAATTAACTTTTTATATCTTTGAACACATCTTTAATACACTGAAGAAGTATTATTTTAGGGATCATTTTAGAACTGTGCATTCCCTCGACTATCTTGCACGTTATGACTTTGCGTTATTATTCTTATTCTTTTTTTGAATGTATGACTACTTAAAAGTAAATTAAATTGTGCAATTTCTAGCTTGAGTTATACTTGAGATATACTCATTTGATAATAATTGTTCGCTTTATTACATCATATTGCCTCTTGTTGCAATTATCTTTCACGTGAATAATAAGAAGTATGTACGATTTAAAATCGATTTTAATTCTTTTTTGCTATATACCTATTTAAATTTAGTTTTTAATAATGATTGAAGTATATAATTTTATGCAATTGAAATGGGATAAATACGATACGCTAGACAAGGAATTCAACAATATATATTATTTTTTTATGCATTTATTTTGCATTTTTACAGTAATTGTAAACATATTAAAACTAGTATAAATAGAGTACACAGACTAATAGAAAATATTAACGGTTGATGAATATAAACTGACTATCACATGCATATAATCAAGTAATTATTGGCCAGTTTATATTGATCCTTTTTTCTTATACCAAAATATAATTCTTATTTAATATTAACAAGTATACATTATATCAGCGGTAATATTATTTATTTCATCAATTTTTTTATATAATTGAGGTAAAGGAGTAAAATATAATTTTTATATAATTGTTTTTATATTTTATATATTCGGCGTATCCATCTTTCGTTCAAAGGCAGTTTACCATTGAATATGCTCTTTCGCAGGGATTATGTTCTGCATTAGCTGCAACAAATAAGGACATTAATATCTGTTCTTTTTTGCACTCATTTTACTTCATTTTTACCAAGGTATGAGTAACATTTGTAGTAAAATGCATATTTTGTAAATTATTATAGATTATACATTTAAATTAAATGTAGTGAGTGTAATGTGTAAGGCATTGAGTTTATTTTATAAATTATTCGTAAAATTTGGTAGACAATCACATCAAATCTGACCGAAAGTCCAAGCAAAATTAGTACACATGTATCGCACATCATGCACACAACATATTTTTAATGAATACAGTAGAAAGAATTAGTCCTCACAACTGAATTTAAAAATGTTGAAGCGAAATTCATCAGAATAAGTACATCTAGTTTACAAATATTTTTGATTTACAAAGGAAGTGTCAACACAAGTATTTACTCACCTTTATCAATACAACTGTGCAGCTGCTTAGTAAATGAATTTCTAGCATCATCACTTATTTCATCAAGTATTTCTTTTACTTTTTCTAAGAATTTAGCTTCGATTAATTTTCCATTATTCATCTATATTTCAATAGAAAACCAACTAAGTATTATTTGTTAACTGTAATTTTTAAATCTTTTTATTACTAACCAAGCCTATTTTCGTATACACACATGCGTGAAAGCATTTAAGTTCGGGATCTTTGGTGTTGTTTAGTCTTCGAAATTCTGATTCGTGAAACAAAATAAAATTGAGCTGGATTATAAATTGAAAGATCACTTCCATAAGTTATATTGAACGGTATTTTTTTATAGTTTGAAAATTAGCTTAAGATGACACGAAGGTAAACAGGCTAAAATTATTTTACATAATTATTGGAATGATTAATAAATATTCTGAACAAATAGTTTGCTAACCTTCAGATACTTCAGCTTCATCGTAGCACTGCCCTTTTATTTCAGCGTATTGATCATCGTCATCATCCTCGTCGTCGTCGTCGTCGTTTTCTTCACATTGCACATAAGCCTAAAATAAATATGCACGTTTAATTTTCGATGTAATTAATAAAAAATGTTACCTTTTAAACTGCTATGGGTATATTATTTAAAAGTTTAAAAAGTTTAAGGAAAAATCAAAAACTTACTATCACCACGAGAATGCTAAAGACGATTGCAATGATCTTCATTTTACAAAGAATAGTTTACAAGTCTGTTTGAAAGTGTTTATACTGAGGATTCCTTTGCAATTGCAAATACTGACAAGTTAGTCATGGGTTTATATAAGATTTCAGATTATCCATAGAATGCAAGATATCCTACTGCAATTACATCCATCAGATTATTACGCAAGCAGCGGAACAACAACAAAATCTATGCATAAGTTTATCTAACAGAGTGCATTGCTATTATTTTATAAAGATCACGATAACAGAAGATAATAACCATATATCGTACGAAAGTAAAATCTCATAATTATCATTTTTTGACTGGCAAATATGTTTAATAAATGTACGTAATCATTGGAAAACTTAATTACAACTTTTGGAATCCTTTTAATGAATAATGTTTTAAATTACAGGTAAATGATAATTTTTTAAAAACAATAATACTGCACATTAACAGTTTTTGAATGCGTACACTATACTTCTTAAAACTCGATTTGTTAATTAGTAAAAAACAGAATTTATTTATCTTTAAACAATTAAAATGCATTACATCAAAATGGAAAGAAAAGTCTAAGTGAGCGAAAGTGTATTAAAGTGTATTAAATATAAAAATTTTAAATGAGCCATTAAAATTGTTTTGAACTTTGCAAAGTACCATTTTACCGCACATGTGCGCAAAGTAGAATTTCCCACACTCTATTAGGAAAAATAAAATACGCTACACGTGTGCAAAAATGATTCCTGCACGAGTTGGGTTTGCTATTCGATCAGAGCGAGTGCACCTCCTTTGCACACTTGTAGCATAATGTACTATTTATTTCGACAACCAATCCTTTATTAATAATGTTTTCAATATTTAATACAACTGGTGAACTATAAAAATAAAATAATTTTAAATTATGTTATAATTACAATTTAATCCAAATATAAAAAAAGTATTGTAAATATCAATCTATTCTTTTCATTATGAATTATTAGAATGAATTATTCTAATTATTCTAATAGAATGAATTATTAGATTATACAAGAATTGTTAGTAGTCAAATCATATCAAATGCATGCAATATTTACAACATAATATAGATTATTTTGACAAGTAATTTAGTATAGTTCAACGAAGATTCATTTAACTTTCAATATCTTACATAGAAATATTTTTTGCGGAGATAGTTGAAATATGTTCTTATAATGTGTTGTGAAAAAAACATTTTTTTTCACTATTACAAAGTTTTCTCTATTATGAGAAAGCAAACTCAATAATCTAATTAATTTGAATTATAATAGTTACTGAAATCGAGTCTAACATGTTTATGATCGTGATGTTTAACCATAGTCGGTGTCGTCAAAAGTTATTTACAATTTAAGTTGCAGATCACTTCGCATTACAAGAGGCACCCCTAATTTTCATATACTGAAGCCATTTCGCTGTAATAATTTAAGAAGGTACTAAGTGTATTTTAGACTATTTATCGAGATTCAAGTAAATAATGATTTAGTAAACAAAAGGTTTTATTTTTATTGATATCTAATAGAATAACGTGGTATAAAAATTAAGTACAATCATTTGAATATTTTAGTAAATCTTTCTACCAAACACGTTGTCATTCTATCAGCCACTTCACATTCGTCAATTTGCTTGTTGGCTGTAAAAATAAAATAATTATAAATTATATTATAATTACACAAATATTATTAAATTATTATATTCCATTATTCAATTCAAATATATATGTAACAACAAATTTTAATTTTGTTTTTCATAAATTACTTGTACTCAAATAAGATTGAACAAATAAAGATACTGATATCATCATATATTATTGTACTATCGTTGCTTGTTAATAAATATTTCAGACATATATTTAAATAGATCAAATACAACTCTGTGCCGTCGTCATTTACTTTACGTGAATATAAAATAAGCATCAATAAAATCATATTTTCGTAATAGTAAAAAGATCTCCTTTAAAAGTAAAATGCAATTCATACCTACTTCAGCGCAGGTTGACAGTTTATTGTTTATGATTTTAAAAGCACCATTGGACAGTGTTTGCAATATTCGAAGCTGCGCATAAATATCAATTTTGCCATCTCTCATCTGTAATTGAAATAAATCACGGTTATTCAAACGATCGAGTACCCCTTCATGGTGATATTAAATTTATACTTACGACTGCAGCTCTTTTTAAAAAACAAGCAGTCAAACATTTAAATTTAGGATCAGTCAAGCTTACTACGTCTGGCCTGAAATCTATAGGTCAATTAAATAAAACGAATTTTGAATATTAGTATTCTAATAAAATTCTAAAACAATATAATAATAACGGTGAAACGAACTTTTAATGATTCCAGCTTCACTCAGACATTCTACTAAGAAGTTCAGTTTGCAATGGGAATTTTTCTAGAAAAAATAAATTATAAATTATTATTTAAGCTTACTACGTGGTCACTTTTCGTAACACTGTATAAACTATGATAAGAATGTGGTACTTTTTTCGGCCCTAATCTTTCTTAATTAGAGATAATATCTGTTTATGAATTTTAATATACTTCCTATTATTTCGCTTAAAAGAAAGTATTATTGTAGTCACATCGTGATAATACTCAAGAATCAAGATACCATCTTAAAAAGCTGTTTTCAATTTCTGGAAAACGTATAAATTCTGTTTGTAGTCATGCACGCTCACATTATTTAAAACCCTTCATATATCAGATCACGATATTAATCGCTGACGTCCGTTTTTTGTTATGGCAGTTTCTAAGTATTTTGAAATCAGATTTCTTTATTTCTTGAAATTTCACGGTATTATAAAGAAATATAATTGTAAAATTGAAACGTTGATACGTAGTAAAAATAAATATTTATTGCACTATTTTAAAGATCATCACAGTTTCATAAAATTGTATTTATATTTATTTGCATGTAATATTGATTAAAAGAAACACCGAATAAATATTATCCACTTATAAAAGTTCCTGAAGATATCTCAAAATGTTTTCTGTTATGTTGTCTATTTTTTCCGAATCAAAATTTCAATATAATATTTTTAAATCCGTTACATTATATTTTTACTCACTACAACTACCAGTAGGGTCAGGACCACAATTAATAACTTCATATTTTAAAAACGTTGACACTGAACGTCCTAACTTAGCAATGACTTTTTTGAAACTAACAGATTTATGTTCTTTGGTAAGCATTTATAAAAGATTCTAGGTTACTTACTTTGACCTGTAGAATATGTTTTCATATTTAACTACGATTATTAAGTTATGAACTGAACTACCGAACCAAATCCTCGTAAATATTTAGTAATTATTTTGAACTTAATATGAAAACTTAGTTCTTTTTCTTTCGTACCGCCTACTGATGTTTTTTAAAAAAGAATGTAATTAATTGTCCCCAGTGGAATAATTTAATATTACATACTGATTTTATAATGATTTTTTAAATGTGATCATCTAATCATGATGTGCAAAGCGTTTTAGTAATGGAAAAACATATTATTATTTACTGTTATATTTATAGTGTTACTTAATTTTTCATGCAATCGTAATTTACATTTTTTCTTTAAAGTACAATTTCTTGAGCTCTGAAATCATAATTTTTGAGAAACAGAAGTAGAAATTAGTCGAGGAACAACGCAACATTTACCTTTACTATGTCATTGTACTCAAGTTTATTGTTCGACAATTTTCGAAGAACTAAACATCTTTCTCTCGTGGGACACTTTTATAGATAATTTTTTACGCAACTTTTGCGTTTACAGCGACGCGTACTAGTTTAAAATTTTTATTATCTCCATTACGTTGTTAAATAAGCAAACCAAATGTAACCTCTGTAAAGCTCGGAGTAGATCCATAATATTTGTTCTGCACTTAAATGCACTTAATTTTTTTGTATATTTATATTCACTTAAACTTTTTATCATCAATATTCTTTTAATAAAAATACTTAGAACTTTTACATCATCGCAATCGATCGTACGTATTCATGTAAATGAATAATCTATTCAAAAACCATGCGAAAGAATCTTCCTTGGTTTTCTGATAAAAAGTGATCCACTTTCTGTAATATCCCTCGTACACAAGCTTATCGCTTCTTATCGTATTCATCCGACGACGTAGGGCAGCGAAATTTTTCCAGTGAAAATAATAATCCTCTAAAAGCATCATAATTTTCTATACAGTTTCAAAGCTCCCCGACAAGCTGTATACGGGGGGAGACTTTCAGGGCTCTCTCTCTCTCTCTCTCTCTCTATCTCTCTCTCTCTCTCTCTTGCTCGATGTTTCAAGAGTCGACTTAGCGATGGGATAGGGAAATTCAGGCTGCAAGAGTATATAGAGCGGGGAAACAAAATTTACAAGTCAAGAGGTGGCAGGAGGTATATATACTCCAGGTCTCTTCACACCTCCTTCCTGTAGTATATACGTATACGTGTGCAAGATCGGCAACGAGATGCGCCGCCGCACGACGAAACTTCTGACTTGGCAACTTCGGCCCCGTGCGAGGTTATAGAGATGCGAGACTCGTGTACACTTTGTTCTCGCACTCCGCGAAAGAGCCCATAGGACTATAGGGACGTTTGCATAAGCGATACGGCCCGGCTCCTAATCTCTCGCTCTTTCCTTTCGCACTACGGCAGCGGTGCACACAACACCTTTCCTCGATGAGTGTTTATTGTGTGGCTGCGGATGGAATCTTGCGCTTTTGTGCCCAATGCGCACCGGTGGCTGAATTACTTTCGGACTTTATGCACAGGGGGTTTTGGATAGTTGTATACAAGTCTTATTGTTGATCTTTTCGCAATTGGAAAATAATAATTGATTTAAGAATTAGGCTGGTTTGGTTATTGATAGCCATGAGCTAAAGATTGTAGTATTGAGTTAATTTTTATAGGTATTTTATTGTAATGTAATTTTATAATTTCGTAAATGATGCGAATCCATTATTTCATAAATTTTCATTATCCTTTTAGATTTGATGGCAATAATAATTATTTGTTCTGCGACACTTCCCATATGTTTATAATATCGTAACTGATCATTCCGTAGCCGGTATTTCAATTTCTCGTAACATTCTCTATACGCATTTCGACCTCTAAAGCTATCCAGCTATTCATATCATTTGACATCTAGAATTGCGCATCACTCAAAAGATAATAAATTCCCATTCAATATAACGTCAACGCGAAAATTGTGCAGAGCTCGACACGAGCATGTGTAGACAGATCGATCCCGCAACAACAGAGTAGATCCAGCGCAATGATTCTTATATCTAGCATTCGTGGCACCAGAGTCGAAAAATCATTTTATAATTTACTCCGATTTTTCTCCAATATACATGTATATATCCCTGTATATGCAGATTGTGTCATCAGCAATCCTCTCGCGCGAGCTGCAGTTGTAAAAAAAAAATGAAAACTGAAAAAAAGGCTTGATGGATCGCGGGCTTCGAGGCGATCCATCATACAACTGCACATCTGTGTGTGCGTGCGCTGTGCGACCATTGGATTCGCATTCGTATGTGTCTCTCGTATACGCTGGCGTGTATGGAATGCAACAGTTCGTCTGGCGCGTAGCTGGTATAAATACTGCGCGTCCTGTGCGAGACGAGAAAATGATTGGAAGTTTTTAGCGTATGTGTGTGTGTGTGTGTGTGTGGATTCCGGCGAATGATGACGTTATGAATAGTATGAATGCGAAATATTGGGAGAGCTGGAAAAGTTTATGGGGAAAAAAAGTCTGCGAAGCGATTTTGAACTCTTTCTCAAAAGGTATATAGGCGAGCTTTTGTGCTGCATGCGATTTTTAACGTTTGCAGGATTCTATTTGACGGATATGAGTATACAAGAGAAAGTCTTTAGTACTGATTTTATTTTATACTCAAATATAATTTTAAAATTTAAAATATTATTTCACTAATACTATTACTATTTATTATTAATCTATCTCAGAATGTTTTATGAAAAAGAGTTTAATAGTTCACGTTTTTGAATGTAGTTCATTAAGCAATTGAAATATTCAGTACTTAAAAATATATAATTCAATAATTAATAAATATATGAGCTAAAAGATTGAAATAAATAAGAAAAAAATAAGGTTGGGATAAGTAATAAAGTAAAACACATTTCCTAGATAAACAGTAATATTAGTAATCCCCTGAGGTCTGCGGTTATACAATGTTTGCTGACCCTAAGCAATTAGCAATTTCTCCAGGGAACGCTCGATCCCTGAATCCTAACGTTTTGAATAATTTTACAGACTAATACGAATTTCATTGATATCCGCATCAATGTACTTAACTTTATTCTTTCCTATAAAAAGAATATTATATTTTCTCATCGATTAGCTAAACTAAACGCTCCCATGCTGACTTTCTTTTTCGTTCAAATGTTATATATCTTAAAACGGTTTCATCGTTCTTCCAAAATATTCGCAACACTTCTACGCCTTGTTTCGCATTCCAAAACATCGCGATCAGCACGAACTTCCTCTCATTTCCCTCACCAGTATATCGCACCTATTAATTTTCCTCGATATCGCATCAGCTCCGTAATCGCTACTTTGACGATTATTATTCCTATTAAGTTTCCGGCATTGCCGCACTGCTACATTTCCGCTGATACCCTTGCATTAATTTAATCCTCTGCAATGAGATTTTCCGTCAAAATGGGTTTTAATTCGAAATTTTACGTAGCACAAAAAGGAAAGGGGTGCAGAGAGATAGACAGGACCGGTGGTCCGTTTCGTCAGATTGAAATTAGTCCGGCGAGAGGGATCAAAGAAATGCGCGATAACGGAATTGCATTTGCAAATGCAATTACAAAGCCATTTTCGGAATTCGGGCGGCGCCGCTGCCGCTGCTTCTTTTCTCTTCATTCACGAAATCGTGGTAAAAAGATTGTCGGGGTGGTGGGGGATCGGTGCGGTGCGCGCAACACACTCAAGCGCGCGCTATATCTATTTAGTCTGGGTAACGCTTCAAGAGGCAAGTAACTTTATTACCGATAACTCAATCTGGTTGTCTGCTTCTATAGAGGCTTCCATCCGTCTTTAACGCGGCTCTGTAGACCTGCTATACTGCTGCTGCCGTTCGGCTCTTTCGCGTGTAACGGGGCACCGAGCTCTTGCATAAGCCAACTTTCCGACCGTAGTAGTCTATAGCCCCAGACCCGTGTACTTCTATACTTACTTTTTCAGCTCGGTAATTTCAATTTTCGTCCTCAATTCTTCGGCGACAATGGACTGTCGAGAAAAGCTTCTGTATACCTCTAAATAAACTGTCTCGGCGCGAGCTTTTTGTATTTTATTAGATTATTGGGACAAACTTTATGATAAATTAGAGAGACGAGGATTTTAGGGACGAATCGTGTTCTTTTGCATTTGTTCATAGTCAATACTTTTAGTTTTAGTCAATATCATCATGTGAATCTATTAATTATTTAATATTTATTAATCAAGTTGACTATTGATCAATATACATGTGAATCAAATTTTATGCGTCAGGCAAACTACGCGATCTAAATATGCAATGAAGTAACTGAAATGATGATGGTTATAAAATATTAAAGAACTTAATCAAACTTCTATCATTTTTCACAAAACTGCAGTTAGAGCGGGAAAAAGTAAACACTTGACCATTCTAAATTGTTGCAAGACTGACATTACTATGTTACGGCTCATTCTATATGGATTTAACGAGCCAAAAAATTGATCTTTTTGATTTTTTTCTAACTTTGGGATGTTAATTTACTTTTAATTTCACGAGACCCGTGTTTTTTATTTTTCTAAAAATTTTTTTTGGAGATTCGTGGCGCGATGTCAAAATATACATCGTGGCAGCGTTATTCCGAAAATGAAAATGCACCTTTTTAATCAACATACGCCTGGTTTATACGAAATTCAAATTGCTTGGAAACTTTCTGAGATAAAAAGGGGAAAGCAGAAAAAAATCGTTTTTTTTTTTTCAAAATCGATTTTCTCAAAAGCCCCACCTTCAGCGTTACCAAAAGTGGCAGTGCCAGAGAGGGAAATGTAAAATAAGTAAAAAAACACGAAAAAAAGTAGTAACAAAAAAATATTTTTATACATTGATAATTTCAAATAAATTAAAAGCAACAAAGTCACTATGCCAGAATTAATTGTTTGTAATTATTTATTGGTTTAATAGAATTTCAGTAATCGGGCGGTGCCACTCGCTGCCCGCTTAAATTTGGACTTATTTTCACTTAAACAAAGTAAAATAGCGTTCAGTAAAATTATAAAATAATTGAACTTTAATTTGAAACTGAAATAACAATGATTATTGTTAAAAAAGTGATTTATAAAAATAATTGTTGTACAGCTGATTTGCATTACCCCGTGCGCGGCAGCGCGTTGTTTTTATAGTCGACTCTTCGCGAGTTATCATCTGTTTACGTGTTAACCGTCCTATTCTCGCGCAGGCTCACGCCGCGTGCGTGTTACCTCATAATATTTATATTTTTTATTATCCAAATTTACTTTTGAAAATAAATTAGCAGTATTCTAAATCTCTATTATTTTATTTTATCTAATATATATTTTTTGTATGAGATAAAATTGAAATTTTGTTCATTGAGTATATTCTTATTGTTATGATTTCAAATATCCGTAAATCTACTTATTAATTATATACATTACTAAGTTATATTTTTTACAATTCCTTTGTCTTATAAAAATTCGATTTTTATAATTATTGTGGCTTGATCGATACATACAATGTCTTCGAATTATTCATTTGAGTAATATATATACAACGCAAGTTTCTGGGATTTTCTTGGTTTCTGGGATATATAAATTTTTATCAGTTGTATAATAAACTAAAAACCCACAACCCCCGACCCCAATGATGTTCGCCTGCGGCGCCCGCTTCTGTTTCCTGTCACTATTGTGTATTAAAACACGAAAACATTACTAAAAAAGTAATTTTACCAAAAAAATTCGTCCCAGAAACTTGCGTTACACTCCGAAGTTTTCTGGGATATCCCAGAAACTTAGAGATATCCCAGAAACTGGCGATGCATAATTAAAAACGTCCCGGAAACTTTCGATCCACTTATCTAT
>UELV01097074.1:0-11638 GCA_900490015.1 Megastigmus stigmatizans | reverse complement strand
CTCTCTCTCTCTCACGCCCGCTCTCGCTCACGTTGTTCGACTTTGGTTTGATCTTTACACTTGCGTTCGCGCTTGTGTTGCTGCTTCGGCGACAATCCAAACAGACAGTGACATATTTCCGCGTCTGCTTAGATTTTACTGAGGTCATGCATGAGGCATGACCAGTATTTTTACATTTTGTACACTGTACAAGTGCTGTGTTAGTACGCGGCTGTCTGTCGCAGAATGCACAAAATCTTTTCTGCTCCATTTCAAAGTGTTGCCCTCTTGCGGGAATAATTTATTAGTTCGACCGCGATGATGTATAATAATGAGCACTTGAGTAGAGCAAGCCGAACATACACACTTATTTTATTAATTTGAACACACCTGTTATGTACAGTGTTGACTTGCGCAGAACCGCCATGAAAAATGTCGCCCAGCCTCACCACAAGAAAGCCTCCAAAGCACACACAAAAATTCAGCAAAAGTGATGTAAGCGCAGCACCCCCAGTTTTGATAACGATGGCGATGGAGATGATGGCCCGCACAAAGGCGCATGCAAGTAACCTGCAACAAAACGCCCGAAGGCAGGCAGGCAGCAGTACCAAAGCCGAAAAGCGAGAGCGCAAAGAAAAGCGTGTATCTGTCAGACTTACCAGAGAAAGAGAAAGAGAGAGAGAGAGAGAGAAAGAGAGAACTCAAAAAGTATGAAGAAAGTGCTGGATTGTGAAATTAGGGAAAATCTTAACGGTGGGCCAAGAAGTAAAATGTACACTTATCCCATGGCTAGAGTATCAAGGAACTTGGAAATATGTAAGCATTCGCCAGAGTATAGAATAGAGGCAGAGGGTACCGAAGAACGAATAGCTGAAGAGAGAAGAACGTAAGAGAACAACGAGCTGAGAACTGGATCGGGATTACCGAAGACAGCGTCAATGAGAGAATCGAGTATAAATGAGAGGGTAAAACCAGTATTAAAAACTGAGAGAGAAAATACCTCCGACAACCAATCAGCAAATGAAGATACCGAAGTATCGAATACGAGCAACGAGGACTGGCATTTCGTGCCAGTGATTATTGGACAGAAGTTTCACTAAGCACTATTTGATATTGGAGCCATGATTACGATACTAGACATGAACACAGACAAGAAACTTAAAAGCCTGGTAGAACCGTCAAAACTTGGCATTTCGACTGTGACAGTCTAGATAGCTAGAATGTCAGGAACGGTAAAGCTAAATATGGAACTAGATGACGCTGCCAAAAACCTATCCTCCAAAATACTCAGTCCGATGGACCACGAAGTGATTTTGGGAATAACTTCTGTAAACTTTACAACGTCGACGCCAGATTAGCCCTAGAGTTATTGAGATTAAACGAAGGCGAGCGGAAGAGCATTCTGGATTGCACAGATGTCACAGTGACTCTAGTATATGCCAATTGCGTAAGAGTGACGGATTTTCAGGAGAATATAGCAGCGTCGCGAAACGGTAATAGATATTTCCTGATTGTATGTCTTGGTGGAGATAACTGCAAAGCATTGTTTGACCCAGGGGCTGCACTAACTGTATGTCTCGGTGGAGATAACTACAAGGCATTGTTTGACCCAGGGGCTGCAATAACTGTAGCCGGGGCAAAGGTTGCCGAAAAATTCAATATCAGACTATATGAGTCCAACGAAGTGGTAAAAATAGTCACAGAAGGGGTATCAAGGATATTAGGAGAGTTGGAATTGAATTTTGAACAGAAACATGGGATACATGGGAGAACAGAAACACTGCTAGTGAGAGCACTGAGCCAGGTAGAAGATGATATGACACTAGGAATGGATTTCTGCAATCAATTCGATATCGATGCCAGGTTTGGTAAAGGCGAGTGGAGAGCTAACGAAGGTATGTGGAGATACTTTGAGAATGAAAATCAAGAAGAATCAGTCGTGCACGTCGAATGTGCTGGAATAACAGAAGTGAGCGAAGAGCAGAAGAGTAAGATATCCGAAATAGTGGATGGACTGGGGACACCACCTGGGGACGCCCTAGCTGTGACGAACCTAACAGAACACCACATAGAATTAAACGGAGCCAGGCCAGTCAAATACAAGACGAGACGGATTTCATCAGTAGTATTACTGGCAGTGCAACAGGAATTGAAAATAATGTTAGAAAAAGGAATAATCGAGAGATCAGCCAGTGAATGGAGCAGCGCGTCAGTACATACTAAGAGAGTCAATGGAGAGTACAGAATGTATATAGATTATAGAGACCTGAATAAAGTAAATAAGAAGGTAGCGTATCCACTGCCAAACATAGATTCGATCCTAGACAAAGTCAGTAGAGCCTAGTTCATTTCCACAATAGACTTGAAAAAAAGATCAAGCCGGAAATACACGGCGTTCTCAGTACTAAGGTCAGGACATTGTCAATTCCGCAGACAACCATTCGGACTATGCAACGCCCCAATAACCTTTCAAATGCTCATCGATGCGTTGCTCGAGCCAGAAGTCGAGCCATATATGTTCGGTTATCTTGACGACATTATTTTTGTGACTGAAACTTTTGAAGAACCCTTACATTGGTTAGAGGTGAAGTTACAAAAGATCAGATATGCCGGATTAGAAGAGAACAACGGGAAGTGTGACTTTTGCTACCCATGATTCACATATCTGGGATATATACTCAACGATGACAGTCTGAGAAGAAACCCACATAAAATAGCACCAGTGCTAAACTACCCAGCATCACGCAATGTAGAACAGTCAAGAAGTTTCCTAGGTATGGGGGTAGTACACCCGCTTCATATAACAAGACTCAATTCTGAAAATATCACTAGTCAAACTGTTACATAAAAACAAAGAATAGCAGTGAGAACAAGGAAGCAAGAGGATATTGACAGCCTAAAAAGAGCTTTGACAGAAGCGTCAGTATTAGCCAGGCTAGATTTTAAAAAACCTTTTACTATACAATGTGATGCCAGTGATTTTGCCATTGGAGTCATACTGACACACGAGAGTGAGAATGGGGAACACCCAATAGTATATATCAGTCAAGGGTTGAGTCCTGCGGAGAGGAATTATACTACTACTGAGAATGAGTGTCTGGCACTTATATGGTCGATCAGAAAGCTCAGACTATACTTTGAAGGTTGCCAATTCACGACTATTACAGACTACAGTGCTTTGAAATGGTTGCAAAATTCAAAAGACCCAACGGGTAGACTAGCTACATGGGCCCTTAAAATGCAGCAATGGCACGTCGTAGTAGAATACCGGCGAGGAGCCCTAAATTACCTGCCAGACGCTCTTTCCAGAATGTACGAACCAGAACAGATAGCGAGTTTGAAGGAGATACAAGATTTATGGTATAAAAAGATGCTAAATAAGTAGAGCAATACCCACTTAAGTATGCAGAATGGAAAATCGAGGATGGTCTACTATATCAATGCAGGAAAATCCTACTACTAGACACAGTCACAGAGAAGACTGAAGGAAAATGGTAGAGCCAGAAGAACACAAAGCCAGAGTCATTACCTGATCTCGGCTGGACACCTAGGAATAGCCAAAATATACGACATATTAGTCAGAGAATATTATTGGAGGGGTATGTGGTATGATGAGAACAAGTCCGTAAGCGAATGTATGGAGTGTTAGAAATTTAAAATACCGCAGGCAGGACAGGAAAGATTAATGGGCCGCCGAAACATAGAAAGGCCATGGTGCGCATCAGTAGTAGATTGTTGATGTTGATGGATGGCTCATATTTGTCAGATGGGAAATTCCAACTTACCTGCTCACTGACAATGGACGAGAATTCGATAATAAGTTGTTAGATTCTACCCTGCAAGAATATGGAGTGAAACATGTAACCACTCAACCTTACCATCGACAAGGAAACCCTGTGGAGCGCAGTAATAGAACGTTAAAAAGAATGATCGCCACATTTGTCAGAGCCGACTACAGGAATTGGGATCTCTATATACATGAGTTCCGCCATGCCGCATTCATAAGCTTTGGAAGTCATCCAAAGCCAGTAAAGAGTCTGAGGAAAGAAATTGAGGAAAAACATCTCGTTGTACCGATCACGTCAAAAGACTGGGCAGACAGGCTAAAACGGTTTAGAGAGGCTAAAACTGCTTTGAGAGACTTAGTAACTAAATTACGGATCAGAACAGTGATAAACAAGAGAAACCGTATAACAAGAATAAAAAAGATACGAGATTCCAGGTAGGGGATAACATCATGAGAAGGACACACCCACTATCAAATACAGCACAGAAGTTTTCCTACAAACTTGCTCCCAAATTTCAAGGTTCTTTCAAAATTACAAAAATCCTGTCCCCCATCGTATATGAGTTACGACTAGGCACATTTTAATAAAACAGAGGAAGTAAAATCGGAACAATTTAATCTAATTTAATTAATTATTCAGATTTTTAACACGGCGCCTTGTACACGATATTGTTCGGGTAGCTAACCACTACTGCTGAAAAAATATTCATAAATTTCTATTTTGCAGTAGTGAAATAAAGGTAAATGTTTATTAAAAAGTGCCTAATTCATCCCTAAATTTTTTATTCAATTAATTATTCAGTTTTTTAACACGCCTTCCGGTACATGATATTGTTTGAGGGGTTTACCGCTACTGCTGAAAAGATTTTCAAGGATTTCTGTTTTGCAGTAGTAAGATACAGGCAATTGTTTATTAAAAAGTGCCTAATTTATCCCTTAATTTTTTATTTAATTAATTATTCAATTTTCCATCACGGCGCCCGGTACACGATATTGTTTGTGGGGTTTACCACTACTGCTGAAAAGATTTTCAAAGATTTCTATTTTGCAGTAGTAAGATACAGGCAATTGTTTATTAAAAAGTGCCTAATTTATCCCTTAATTTTTTATTTAATTAATTATTCAGTTTTTCATCACGGCGCCCGGTACACGATATTGTTTGTGGGGTTTACCACTACTGCTGAAAAGATTTTGAAAGATTTCTATTTTGCAGTAGTGAGATACAGGCAATTGTTTATTAAAAAGTGCCTAATTTATCCCTTAATTTTTTATTTAATTAATTATTCAGTTTTTTAACACGGCGCCTGGTACACGATATTGTTTAAGGGGTTAACCACTACTGCTGAAAAATTTTCAAGGCGTTTCTATTTTGCAGTAGTGAGAGACAGGCATTTTTTTATTAAAGGCAATTTTTTGTTAAAGAGGGCATATTGCGGCCTTTAATTGTTTATCCAATTAATTATTTTATTTTTGGCCCTTACATTGTTCACGTAACTCAGATTCGTAGTCGGTTTAAGGCCCATGTAAATATAAATTAAAATAAAATTCTCCGTTGGGGACCCTTGCACCCGAAATATGCTTCGCCCCTGGCTAGCCGCTAAGTATAGCCGCCAATTTTAGCTTCATCTACTGCCGGACTCCAAACGAGAAGCGCCTGTGTACGAAGCATGCGATGCTCCACGAAGATTGTAACTTTTATACCCAGCAACTAACTATTCTATATCAAATATACTATTATTACGAAATAGTTCTCTCATTCACTTGCCCACCTCAACAGTTTTAATATATATTATGAAGGCGGGGGACAAGACTATTCCTTATTAAACCGAAAAACCCGACACTATGGCTATTGAATGGTGTCAGTGAATTTTTATAATAAAGGCGCCTGACTGACACCGTACCTGGCTAGCGTTCTTACTTGATCCGAGATCTCTATCCCAGAGGGAGGCCGCCGAACATGCCAACCGGAAACTTGGCGAAAACCCGCGTAGTCTGCTCCTGGCACTGATGGCTCATGCACGCTTATATTTTATTCGGAAAGGGAAAAGGGCTAGATGCATGCATAACGCAAATAATCATGATAAGATTTAAGAACAACAATTAAACAATTTATTGTAATATTCAATATTTAATATAACGCCGAACGACGCTGGCACGATTTAATTAGTCTACTGACTCTCGTTAGTTCTACGCGCACTCCCGACACTAATTCTATGACCTCATGGTCCGGCAAAAAGGGGGAGAGCTGGCCTCAATGCACGCTCGCTTACGATCATAATTTTGGAACACGGCACGTCAGCACGTCGCGAAAGATGTCAAATGGGAGGTATCGGTGCAAGAGTTTTGTAATGGCTGAAACTTTGTTTATTCGTTAAATATTATATATAATATAAGAAAAAAACAGTCAGACCTCAGTTTAGTGGAACAGAGGCAGTCAGCAGCCATTCCAAGTGCAAATATTATACAGCGCGCGTAACGACTACGAACGCGCGCGGCCGCTTAATTTTGATTTCGAATTTCTAGTTAATAATAATAAATTATCTCTTTATAGATTCTGAGCCCGAGTCTGGGAAACGAGACGACTGTGACGTCGAGAGGCGACGCACAAATGTTATTAAAATATATTTTTGAGCCTGGACTTGCGTCCAATAGCTCGGGACTCTTTATAATATGTTCTTCGGGAGTGTGTGTTTGAGAATGAGAGTATACATAGCCACTTGCACAGAAATGATTGCTATATTATAGTTTAATATTGAAGTTCAATATTATTAATAAAAAGGAAATAGTTAGCTTTTCAATATTGATGCTCTGTTTATTCCTTACGCTTGGACTTAGCGGCGGCTATCGCGTATTTGGTTTGCCACGGAATCTTTACATATTTGTTTATGAATATACCGGATAAGCTGTCGATAATCGCTTTCAGCTATGTCGATTTTTATGGCCCTAGCAGAGCGTTCGTTATCTCGACCAGATGTTGAGTTTTCCTCGGATATAAGATTTGTATTTTTTGAACGTCACATTTTCCCATAGGCATTGCTTTCTTTCATTCTCGGTCTGCTATCGCTCGGTGTTACATTTAAGCTTAATTTATGGCTAAACAAAATATAAGGGGCGAAAAAAGGAATGCTGGTGGTCCTCAATACTGTGTCTATTAACAAGTGTCTCGGCGCTCGCTTGCTTGTTCGCTTGGCGCCGATTTTTATTACTCTAAGGGTGCTGTGTTTTCGAGGCATGCCTGTACGAGTCATATTTCGGGTTGTGCGTTGTTTGCATTTTTTTCAAGAAAAGCGTCTTCGACTTTTCTTTTTGGGCGATACTTCGACTATTGATAGATTTATGATTTCTCCTATCTTGAGATAGTGCGGACGGAGGGTAGAATTGAATGTTCGAGGAAAAGAAAATTTTTAACTTGTACCCGACGTTACACGACACCGATCGATCTGATGAAAGCGATAGCGATGACAATTCCTTTTTGAAAAGAGCTAAATATCGTTTTTTTATACCATAATCTTTATTTTAATGATTTATACGTCGTTATTAATCAATAAAAAATTATTATCACATAAGCTACTATCTTTTCCTTCTTATTTGCGATGCATGCATGAAAATAAATATTTATTTAACCTTTATGATAAAGCATACTTCGCATCTCCATATCCACCATCGATTCTTAGTATCTCTAGGGATCAGTAATCACATAATTTGGTAATTTGATGATTTAATTCTCGTAATGAAATGATCAGTTAAATGTTAATAAACATTTTTCCCATAAACGAATGTATTTAATAAAAAAAGAAATTAATTTATAAGTATATATCCGAGCGGCCGCCCACGTTCCTAGCCACTGCGCGCACTGTATAATATTCGCACTTGCAATAGCTGCTGACTGCCTCTGATCCATTAAACTGAGGTCTGACTGTTTTTTTCTTATAATATATATATAATAACAATTAATGAATAAACAAAGTTTCAGCCATTATCCACGCGCTGTCTCTCGCTCTGGCTGGCGTACACGCTGGCTCTCTGTCTATAGCTGCCCGTATGCTCTCTCGCAGCTCATGCACGCGCTGATGCTTGGCCGTGCTGCTGGCTACTCAATGGCTCTCTCGCCACGCGCTTTCGTTCCTGCGCGTGCGTGCTATGATACTTATGTCTGCTTCATGTTAATTCCGATTTATTTCATTTATTCCTTTTAATCTCCGGGCATCGTGTTGAATATTCCTTGGTGATATTTGTACTCGGGCGTGCGTATATATAAAAAAACAATAATAGAAATGCGCGGATAAAATCGGTTATTTTGAAAATATTTCGGCCAGTATTGTTTTACGTTCGGTCCTTGTTGCCCAGTACGCTCGCGGACTAATTTTCAATATTTATTTAATTTATTAGTTAAAATGCTAAGTCACAAACTCCCCTCCCCTAAACTGGAACACTCCCTTGAGTGGATCGCCGTTTAACAGAAAAGGAAAGTTACTTGGGCGTCATGCGCCTCTTTTGGCAACGATCTTAACCAAAAGTTCTTCGATGCCAGCTCGCACATTTTATTATACCCCATGAACTTATATTTATAATTATTATTCCTACACTACTTTGAATAAAATAAAACTGCATTTCTTCTTTACCCTTGGTCACGCCATCATATAATACAAAGATCGCAACTCACTACTGTGGGAGAATTCCTATGGGACCGTGGGGACGAGTTTTCCCTCATCTATCGACAAAAATAGTGGCGGCCTGTCTCTGGGACGATTTCTGGCTCTAGCGATATTCTGGCTCTCGAGGATGGACTTACTCGTCCTCTGGGGAGGTCTCCCTTTCCTCAAACATTGCTTTTAAGATCATGTTTTGTGTTTGGAGAGGGAGCCTCTTCAGATCGCCCAGAAGTTCGCAAGCTTCTCTGATTCGGTCTGGGTCCTCCTAACGTCGAGTGAGGTTGAGCAGCCTCCTCTCGTGCACGTTGGCGTGGCCTCTGCTCCAACATATTGCGACGACGCTCCCCGCTCGACTGTCTCGACTAAACCTGGGCTCTTTCGAGGTGTTGTTAACAACGGGGATAGTTAAACAGTGCCACCCCACTTCTGCCACAGTTAGGGCAGAACTGGGCCGGAGGTCCCGTTTACCAGCAATTGAAGCTGTGACCGACTCCTGAGTGACTTTATCACTTTCTGGTAAACTGTCTATGGCACTATGTATATGAAGAAAAAAAACAAAACAAAATATATAAAAAAAGATTTACGAGTATTTAATTATGGTTTTGGGTGTTGCGTGGGGAAAGCGTACGCGCGACCGCTAGCGACGAGCGCCACTCTCCACCTCTTCGAGCTGCTCCATTCCACCTTTCGCTGCTAATTCTGCCGCTCTCTATAGCCGCCCTTTGATTGGCTGATCTTCCTAACTTTCAACAATTAATAACTCGGAAACTACTTGTCGGATCGAAAAACGAGAAATATACGTTGTTCTTAGAATTTTGTGATCTATCGAATGGTATATAGCCTGTTATCCGAAATTGATTCATCCTGTATATCGTCCTGCAGAGTTCATATATGGGGGGACTGAGTGCCTTAGGTTGCCATGTAGACAGACTCTTAGCTCTACACAGATGTACGTATGTATGAATGTATGTATGTCAGAAAGTATGCGTAAAAGTATGGAAAAAGGTATGACAGAAAGTATGCGTAAAAGTATGGAAAAAGGTATGGCTGAAAGTATGCCTAAAAGTATGGACAAAAACAAATATAGGCATGTGGAGGATCGAAATCTAAGTGATGTGTACTAAAACGTAGACAAATCAGAGGTGTGCGTTTCTCATGAAAAATTCTCAAGGCCAAAAAAAAACAGTTTTCATATCTTAGAAGATTATTATAGGAAAGAAAATTTAAAAAAATGCGTTTTTTCTGCCAAACGTTGACTAGAAAATGTTCACCTTAAAAAATTTACAATAGATTTCAAACAATCTAATAAAATATGTTTTAATAGATTTCATATGATCAAAAAAAAAAAAAAAAATAATTAAGTAATAATTAGACGTGCATGGTTCGTAAACTGCAATGTCAAACATCTGCACTACTAGTTCGGATATTCCATATTCTATAACCTTCGTAGAAGAGTAGATCTTGGTCTATACTTTGCTCGGAAAATCTGAGTTAAATTTTCAAAATATGCAGCAGAATCCTTTTTAATGAAGTTAATTATAAATTAATTAATTATTTTTCCACTTTTGAAAAAATAATTATGTCGGTTCGTACTCTACTTGGTTCTCGAGAAAAAAAAATAATGCAATGCTGAAAATATTCATCTACCGCCATCTATTATCCTCCATCTCAATTTTGTTGGCGATATCAACAAATTGACAAAACAACAGTCCGTATAGTCGGTATTCTCCGTAACCTTACAAGCACTTTTTTCCGAGATCAGCGACAAGTCACGCATATTTACGCGAATATCGTTGTCAAGCGTATATCTAGGCGCGCGGAATTTGTTAGTGCGCTGCTGGCAAGTTGAGTTATGCAGTCAAATCATTAGGTGGTGCACAGTGGGCTGAAAGTGAGTTTGGGTGGATAAAAATCGAGCCATAGCTTAATTTTAAAGCAATCGGAATGAATTTTTTTTTAAAACACTCATGAGGTATTGAACTATGACATGGAGATGAGATAAATTAGTCTAGATAATCTCAGATGACCTCAGATAATCTCAAAGATTTGATTACTTACTACGTATTACTACATTATATGTCACATTATACATTACATTATATGTTTTTGAGATCCCAGAAACTAAATCCACAATCAGTTCAGATCTATTAGATAAAAAATCGTCCCTATAATATCCATATGAAATCCATGTGGTTCCATCTCAAATATGTGGATTTCTATATGGATTTTCCATGTTGATATTCATCTGGATTTTTTAACAGGGAATATGCAATTTAGATCTATAAAAACTGAATTCTGCGGTGCTCATCTGCTTATTTTTAAGGTAAGGGACGAATCCTTATCTGAGAGATCTAAACTGACTGCAGATTTGAATTCAGGGATTCCAAAAACATATTATGTAATGTACAATAAGTAATGTAATAATAAATATAATAAGTAATACATAATATACAGGACGGCTGAATATCAAATCTTTGAGATTATTTAAACTAATTTATTGCATCTCCATGTTATAGTGCAATGCCTCGTGAGAAGTTTGAAAAAAAGTTTTATTCCGATTGCTTTAAAATTAAGCTATGGCTTGACTTTTGTCCATCCAAACTCACTTTCAGCTCACTATGCGACGTATCGTGACCCTATATACTTTGAAATGGTATTTTTTAACCGTTTCCAATTGACTTCTTAGGGTTAAAAACTTAAATAAGTAACAGTTTCTGGCATTCAAAATAAAGATATGAATTTTGTCTTTAAAAAAAAAACTTCATTAAAAAAGATGAAAGCGTACGAGAGTAAAGCTTATGTCTGAAATTTTTGTTGATATTTGTCATTATACAGGGCGTTCGGAAATTGACCGAAAATAAGGGTACTACGATATAGAGGAGGAAATTCTGAGACATCTGTAACTTCTCCGTTTTTCGATTAAACGCATAAATTTTGAGTTATAGACGATTGAAAATTTAGAAAATCAGCCAATCAGCTGATCGCTGCCGTTACCGCGCCGGCGACAGGGGAGAGAGTGGGCGGAGCTTCCGCGCTACGACAGAAGCAACAGACCACGGGAAAGAGTGCGTGCCTAACCTTCCCTACTCTACTCACTTAGCTGAAAACATAGTCGCTCACTGTGTTGACATGCAAGTTCGTCGTCTTTCTACTCACACATGACACGCGTGAGGTGGGCTTGTGTTGGTCGCGTATCCTGTACAAGTATGTGTCTCTGAGG
>UELV01097072.1:0-13515 GCA_900490015.1 Megastigmus stigmatizans | reverse complement strand
TTCGTCAAAATCGTGCCAGCCGTTTTAAAAAACACTACTTTTGGGAAAACGCGTTTAAAGATAAATGATGAACGTGAAAAGTCCGCACGGGGCCGGGTTTGGGACTCCATATCTCGTGAACCAGTATGCTTTCGATCAAATCCTTTATAGGGCATGTGTCTAGTAATATATAGATTAGAAATATGCAAAAAAATCGATTTTTTCAAACCGTGAAGGTAGACGACCCCCTTAAATCAACTAACTATTAGCCTAGAATATAGGGTTATTTTTATAAAATATTTATTCTATTTAAAATGAGTGGATTTAAAATGAAGCATCGGTACTCTTCTAATCTAAATCATGCATTGGAATCAGACTAACTTTTATAATTATCTTATCTATTTAATTGCTATTTTTTACCAATGTACAAAAGTAGAAGTCATTTAAAATTTATTCTTATGAGGTGATAAAGGTTATTCTTGAAATTCATGATAGAAGCCGGATGAGTAATAAAAAGTCGATAGATAAGAATAATGTAAATTAATAGTACTGCAGGGACAAATATATACGTATAGAGAATATGTGTTAGCGAGCGTTTTTTGGAAAAGTGAGCACGTGTGAATGTTCGAATGCGCGTGAGTTTGATGGATAAATCATCCCGAATGTATTAAAACTTTTTGCTTATATGTAGAGTAGAATTGCTTATATAGCTACATATTTTATTCAGTAGGAAATACACAAATAAGGTATGTACTTAATTCAAGATCGCAGGTAACCTTTCCCAACCCGATGGGAATCCATCGATCACCGACATTTCTTATTTAAGCTGCTAATACATCAATAATGAAACAGCGTAAAGTGAAAAAGAAAATTCGGGTATGAGCATACCGTTTACCCAACAAAATTATAAATAGAAATATAAACGTAATAATGAGTATTTAATGCAGTTTTAAATACTCAGTATATTAATTATTTACTCCTATACCCCTATTTAAGCAATTTCAATTAAAAAACAAAATTCATTTATATAAAAGCATGCATATTTATATATAGAAACCACGAAAATTGAAATAATTGAAATTTTTAATAATACTACTAATAATACTTAATATTTAATATTAATAATACCTCTAGACTAACAAAATAATTATTGTTTCTGATTTTCTTTATTTAAACATATTAATAAATTTCATTAGAATGCATTATTGGAATTTTCTAAAAGCAGTATTATTCAGAAACAATATGTATTATTTATTAGATAGTGTATAAAAACTAAAACACGTTATTTTCTACATGTATAACAAATAATCTCCACTGAGACAATTAGGAACAATTTAGTTCTTTATTATCTCGCAACTTCTATATTAAATTCTCGCTTAATCAAAACTATTTTTTGTAAGAATTGTTTATGCCGACAGTTTTACCAAACACAAATAATGATCAAATTTATCCCCGTGAATATTACCATTCAAAATTATCACTGTTTCAACAAAGTTTGGTGAAAAAAATTTCCCGAGCCAAATTTACGACGAACAATTTATCGAATGGAGAGGATGTCCACAGGGTATACGCTAGACCTATAACAAAAAGCACGAAATTCAGAAAAAAAAGTTCACCTTTCGATCCCATGAGTAAAATAATATGGAGAACATATCCATGTTTACGAAAGACAAACTATAGTCAAGTATGGCTATGGCTAGAGGAGAATATACACAACTATAATTACTTTTCATGTTATACAATCAGCTTTAACCGCAATTTCTTTCAATTTCCCACGGGTTCAGTCAGTCAGCATTTTCATTTCCCTCCCAGTTTTGCATATACTTTAAACGAGGATATTTTTGTTCTGCCAAGGTGGAATACAATGAGTTTGGATCTGAATTAGAAAAATAAAAACGCGACTCTAATAAAGCTCTGGATATCTCGAGTCTTTGAAAGCGACTCGATCGGCTAGCCCCTGGCGAACGTGTGTTTCTTTGACAAAACGAGCGCATTCCACAACATCCTCAAGCCTGCAGCACTACTCACCACAGCGAACCTCGCGAGCCGCGAACAAAACAAAATCCATAAATTATTTACTCGCCCTGGCTCGCGTCTCGTTCCTTTTCATTCGCTCTTTCTCTCTCTCTCTCTCTCTCCCTCTCTGGTCGCTTCTCTCATACTCTCCCTCTACCCCACCTCTACGTAAAATAAATATCGCCATTCTCTCCTTTTGGCCCTTTACCCGTCCCCCTTCCTCTATATCCCCGTTGTCGACGCGACGCGCAGCCAGCGAACGCACACATATTTTTCCATTAGTCGAACGACCCCATGACTCTGTGTGTATGTGTGAGTGTGCGAGCGCACGCGTTATATGCATATATGCGACTGCACGCGGCCGCGAACTGCGAATATATCCCATACCACCCCCGCAGGCTCCGATACTGCCGGCTTTTCTTATTTTTATCCCTCTCTCTCTCTCTCTCTCTCTCTCTCTCTCTCTCTTTCTCCCTCTCTCTCTCTCTCTCTCTCTCTCTCTGCGGCTGCACAGCGGCGCCAGTCTGCTGTTGCATTCTCTCTCGCTTCGGCTCGCTCCCCGTGTGCGTGCAGGCCGTAGCTGCTGGTGGGCTTGTGTGAGCGGATAGGAGGAGAAACGAGTCGGTGCGGAGAGCGCAGGTGAGTCTGACAGCGCCTGCACGGGCTTTAAATATAGAATGTGCTTGGCTTTTGCGTCCTTTCACCGAGAGAATTCCTCCTGCTGCTGCCACCGCTGCTGCTATACCGTTGCCGCGATGAAAATGATCAATGGGGGTAGATTGCGAGGGAGGGAGGGGAGAGGGGCTATTTTTTCGTGCGCGGCCGGCTTCTGAGCACCGCGCGAGCCCCGATGAGCTCCGAGCTGGTTTGGCCTCGACTTCTCCTATATACGTATGGGTATTGACGCGACTGGGCAGATGATAGCGCGGGATTAGCTTTATTTTGGGAATTAGCGGGAATTGCTAGGATGAAAATTAGCTTTGTTTCAGCTCCATTAGCCCCCGATGCTATTCAACAGTGCGCGAGCAGTAATTCTGGACAAATTGGACGGTTAATGAAGGTATTACTGAAGAACTAGTTCAAGATAATGTTTGAGAAATTCTTGTATTATATTGCCTGATTAAACCCCTACACTCTTGTTTGTCCAAGTAATTATTTTGGAAATTGTCGGGTCATTGTGAGATTGCTTTAAAGGAGAGCATCGGGCTAAGAAATAGGGTACGTCTTACTCCCTTTATAGCGACTTAATTGAAATACCACAAGAGACACGTTTCCTTCTTATTTTGTAAGCAACAATTTTTAATGCATTTTGTTTAGTTGAAATCTTGGATTCTAGAAAATATTAATTTTCTTTTATATTAGGTAAATAATGAGTTTTTCATGTTTTATTTATGAGACAAATATTCTTTAACGATAATACGGAGCTAACTTGGAGAATGGCAACGGCGATGCCCCCGATAAATATCATTAGAGAATGCATAATACTACTAAAACATGAAGACCTTATGCAAACTTGAAGATTCCCATACGAATTTTCCCGTATACAACTAGAGAAACATTTTGAAAGTAATTTGTTGCAATTTTTGTACTACTAATTGTCGCACGAAATCTTGATTTTTCCACTTACTTCAGTAAACGTCAGCTCTATTCTTTTCAATTAGCCCCACACTTCCCCAGGTTAATTTTTTTTAACTTTTATATTTTGACAAGTTCTAAGCAAAAACACCGGTTTGGTTCATTCCACTGCGTTCCTCTGCTTACGACGACTTCGTTGGTATATCGTCCAGCTGTGTTTTTTGGTATTCAAACAAAGACAAACGATAGGATATCTACTTTTACTTTGATAACGAAATACTAGTATGAGAGAAAGTTACTCCGTTACGTCAGTATATACTATTTATATCATAACATATGAATCGGATATTTGGATAGAACAAAAGAATATACTGTGTTTCAAAAACTACGGAAACATGACTCAAAAGAATTACGTTTCTTTCTGCAGTATAATATTATTGTTAGGAAATACAATAGTAGATATCCAATCATTTTTTACTGAAAACATTAATGAGATTCTATGGTAGAATATCTTCTTCATTCAAAAGTCAGTGGCTTCTCTGCAGGTGGCAGAGAAATGTAAAAAATTAAACACTGTAACTCTACTTAAAATATTTGTCTTATCTAATCTTCCTTCTTCTCTTTGTTCTAAGTGAAAACACTTATGTTCTTAATTATCAATTCTCTGAAAAAACTAATTATTTCTATTTATATGTAACAAATGATGTACATCCGTTTATAGATTTTGTCAAATCCCCACGTGAATTTCAGTTGATAAAAGAACCGCTGTCTCCTCAAATGAATAATTTTATTCTTTACTGGCGAATCAGATAAAAAAAGGCAAGTGAATTTCGACCATTCTTACAGCTTCCAAGGTCGGGTTATATCATTGGACTTGCACAGATCGATTGGACCTCTTAAAAAAATCAGGAACATCCCTTATTTATTGCCCGAACTCTATCTAGATACATACACACGACTTTGTATAAAGTCCTTAGGTTGGAAAAAAGAGATTTATGTAGGCTTCAAGCGGTGGACATAAAAAGCTACATGTCATGCTCTTAATAATAAGTAAGAAAACAATACTCGTTTCTTGGCGATTGGGACTGAAAAAAATTACATGTAAACATTTATTGATATAAATAATAATCGTACACTAACGCTTTTAAAAAAGCCAGAGAAGTCTATAGTTTATACTATACAATATAAACACTAGAGTTGAAGGAGCGAATCCTTGACGGACACAAAAGATCCTCCACTCCTCAAGCCGCAGTTTCAACTGACAGCGTCTTTGCTCAGTATATTCGCAACTATTCCAAAGCGCATTCTTAATTAACTTAAACAACAACCTGCACACATTGCGTCTTGGGTATTGTAGAGTGTCCGTGCAAAGTCTGGTGCGCTGCAGCAACAATTTCCTTGGTCATTCGTTTTACGCGCCCTTAAAAGCCATTAACCCGACGGTCGTCCTAGAGAGGAGAGAGAGAGGGAGAGAGACGCTCATAACCCCGACAAAGCTCCACTACTCGCTCGCTCGCGCTCTTGCACCTGCGAATCTCCATTTTCTAACTGGACTGGCTGTGTGACACGCATAACTGGCAGCAGTGCCAGCAGCAGCTCGTGCCTCCTGCGATGCACGCGCCTGCGAGGCGGTACCCGAGACTGTTTCGGAGCTACAAGTATACTGCACATTTGCGCTCCGTAGCTGGAGTCGGATGCCCGCGGGCGACACGGCGCCCTAGCGTTTGCACACAGGTAGTAGAGAGAGACAAAGAGAGAGAGAGAGAGAGAGAGAGAGAGAGAGAGAGAGAGAGAGAAGAGCGGCTCGAAAGCGAATCGAGCATTGCTCGGCGTCTGGCGCGCGGGACAATGGCAGGGCCGTACATTTTTTACGACTACCCTCCCTCCCTCCCGTTGCCCTGCGCCGCACCCGCTCGCCTGTAACTAAGGCATAGAGCAGAGAAGCTCGCTTTCTCGCCCCCTCTACCTCTCCCCCCGGTATACGGCCTTTACGGCCACCGCGGGGGTATAGAGCTTCCACTTGGCTTTCCGCTCGGTACACCTCCCCTTCTCCCTGCCCTCCCCTTCTTCCACTACTTCACTCAGGCCGTCGCCATAAACGTCTCGCGTTGTTTGGCAAGTAATATTTCATGACGCGCCGCGGGACGCGAAAAGGCTTTCCGTCCGGCAGCTCTGCGCACTGCCTCTCTCTCCCTTTCTCTCTCTCTTTCTCTCTGTCGGTGTGCGTGCGAGGCCGCACACTTTGCGCGCGGAAAGAGAAACGCACAGCCGGTTAATATATAGCCTTCGGTATAGAGTCGCTTTTTGGCGCGTGGACGTTTTTCGAGATCAACTCGCAGCCCCACGGCCTCGTGTGTCATTGTAATATAGCGGGAGCGCAAGGGGTCGCGAGCTCCGCAGGTGAATATTTTAATATTTGCCGGATGGCAGAAGCGACGCCTCTCTCTCTCTCTCTCTCTCTCTCTCTCTTTTATGTAATCTTTTGCTGCTAGTGCTGCTACTGCTGCTGCTTCGGGATAATGCGATGGCTGCTCAGGCGGTGCTAGAACCTCCGCTCTACTGCTTGAATATGCAACGTCCTCGTGGATCTGTATATATATATATGCTTGCGTTACTGTGCGTGCAGACCAGGACGAGATGACTTTTTCGCTTTTATACTTTGTGCAGCCTCGTGTCTGCGTATCGTTTTATGGACCACTGCAGCACACAGATCGAATACTTTTCATTGTGGCTGTGCTATTCATGCCTCTCTCTCTCTCTCTCTCTCTCTGTCTCTGTCTCTTTCTCTCTCTCTGTCTCTCTCTCTCTCTGTCTCTCTCTATGTATGAATGGCAAATATAACTTACCAAGTGCACATTTTATGCCGTTCTCTTGCTCATTGGCAATGATTAAATGATAAATGGGGTTTTTTCCCCACAAAATTCAAGCAAATAAATCGAGCTTTAATTAACGTCTGGCGGGTACAGAGAAAGGAAGCTTTTGTGTATTTTTGAAAGCAATCGCTCAGCAAGTAATGTTGCGCGTAGGCGAAATTGTAGGACGAAATTTCCGTCATTATTTACATTGGAAAATTTCCAGTATAAGGTATGAGGAAAACAAGTTATAATTTAGATTATACGTTGATACAATATTATTAAAGCGAATAATGGAGTGCCGCCGACCCCAAGGGATCGCCGACTAGTCTCTGAACATTTTAGCATTCAACATCAAATCCCGTGGATCTTTTTGTATGCAATTTAACACGAATAATTTAATCGTTTCATTTAGTTATCACTCTTGACATTTATGTTTTATTCCATTCATTACAAAACTCATTTCTTATATCTATTAGGTTTCAATGAAAGAAATACCATAACAAAATTAATAATTTTTTATTTATTTACAAAAAATTTCAAGAATATAAATGTAATCATAAAAGTAGAATTAGAATGTCTGATGTTATTCGAAGAATATTTGAAAATCTATACTAAAGTAAATATGTCATAAATCAGTATTAAAGATTCGTTAAAATAATTATGAAAGCGTTCAAATACCGAAATCCAATGTTCGGTTCCTCAGATAATAGTGTATTGTATTTTTAGACTTTGTGTTCATTGTGCAATCACGACTGACAAATTAATTATGTTCTATTGAAGTTTATTTTGTATTAAAGCAGACCTTTTTCATTTGAAATTGGCTTTAAATATTTTAATATCTTATTTTTCACGTATTAAACCATCAAACTTTGACAAGAGGTGTTTTTTAAATAAATCATTCAGTAGATATAGGTATATGCAGATCAAAATAAAAATATATTTAAAAAACTGTAGCATATTTAGCTTGTCATATTGATACAATATCTTATTGAAAACTTGATCTCGTAAGTTATAAGGTACAATAATATCAAATAACATGATTGATTGGAGCATCTATATTGATTAAGTATGTAAAGCGATATCGTGAGACGTACTGGTGAAATATGCTCAGTTTTCTATTTTAATCACTCTTCATTCTGCGAGTAAATGCTGAATAATGATATATTTTAATATATAAAAATAAATTTAAAAATTTAGGAAGAAACCCCTTTAATATACAAATTTCTCCAGAGATCGAATGAGACAATTTTAATAGTCTCATTCGATCTCATTAAGTAACAGTAGCCTGATGGTGGAGTTATACAGTTATCAAGACTCCGAAACGGTAGAAAAAGTTGGGAATAATTCAGCTATTTTTCGAAATAATTTTCTCATAAATGATAAATAACCTCTCCTATTTATCAAGGAACGGCAAATTTTGTTTTATTTTTCTAACACAACTTTGTATTTTTTATTGAGACATTTTCGACGAATTATAATAATTTGTTTATATAATATAACTGCGGTAACCCAGTATTTCTCATCGCATCGCATTTTCTGAAAAAGCGTAATTTAAAAGCTAAAAAATCTTTGGTAGCTGACGCACGTATGTCGGCTGCCCGAGTCGCAATACTTTTTGATTAGATTTCACTTCTTCGGATGCATAAAATATAAGCATGGGAAAGTTTAGAGAGGAGTTACGCGAGGTACAAGACGCAAAACCTCAAACAGCCGCGCAGTACGCGCGTATATAAACGCAAGGGGCCAAAAGTACGATTCTTTATTTACTTCTAAGCCACGAGTATTACGGCGCGCATGCAATATACATCGTCTACTTTCCTCAAAACATATCCACGGTAAGTCATATTCGTGGGGCTACACGCGATGTGGCCAGCTGAGGCCACTCTACGGTAAGCTGAGGCACTCGAGCTTTACGCCCTTCTCTCTCGAAAAGTTGCTCTTATATATACACACACGCACGCGGAAACACCGCCGGCATCTGCATTTCCGATCTACAATCAAACAAAATGTTACACCCCGAGACTCGACTTATGCGATTTCACATTCCGCAAACGATCCACGTATACCGTAACTCATAATAACATATATCACCAATCGTTTTAAATTTTTTTTATTATCAATTTACAACGAAACTACGGATTATCGAGAAACTTTAGTGCTATTTTGGTCCCATCGAGATAAGAAAATATTGGATTTCGATTAAAAATCCGAAGTAAAGTTGCTGAAATTTTAAAAGAAAAGTCACGCAGCTCTCCAGTTGAATGATCATGATTCGACCGAAAAGGAAAAAGTTCACTCAACGGCAACTTGCAGCTGGTACAACTGCATTGAGTCGACATCATAGTGCAAGAAGGAAGCGGCAGGGGGATATACGAGGAGAATGGTGAATACTCGTCAAGCGTAATCGCGAAAATGCGGCGAGGCATCAAGCGAAAATAATTAACGATAATCGAATCAGCGCTTCGATTCACTTTCTTAATTATATAATAGATACACGAAGAGATGCTATCGCTGCCGCTGCCTCGCAAGTTTGAGTAGCTTCCACTTTCGGTGTGCCCGTCTCGTGAGCTTTTCTCGCTCCTATTTCTCCCCATGCAGTCCTTGGTCAGGATTGAAAATCCTTCCCTCCACCCTTCCCTGTACCTCCCCCCGGAAAAGCTCTCGTCCGACAGATCGCATCGAAGCTCCGAGATTCTCTCGATTCCTCGTCGGTCGGTACATTTCCCTCGCGCGCAGCTGCAGCTGGAAAATCAGCAGCAGCAGTCTAGTCGTTCAAGAATCGCCTGCTGGAACTACATTCAGCACTATAAGTCGGAGTCGGGAGAGCGCGCGCGGGGCCAATCGCCTCGAATCTCGCTCGCTCGTTTCCGCCTGGCCTCGCAGCCTGTACAGCAGATGCCGGATATTCGCTGCCGCACTTCGATTTCGCTCTCTCTCACTCTCTTACTCTCTTACTGCCAGTCTCGCCCGCGCTCTCGACATTTCGAGCTCGTGCAGACGAAATCCGGAACGGACATCTTGGTCCTATTATGTAGCGTCCAGCGTGCTTTGGCTAAGAGTGGCTCTGCGAGCTGCGCGGAATGCAACTCGCTGCGATAGAGGACGAGGTTTCACTTTTGTCGAAATCTGACGGGTTGTATATGGCAGCAGCACCGGGTATATACGTACCTTTATCGAAGCGATTCAACGAGGCAGGGAAACTTAGTCACCCAGTGACATCGGAGCCCAACGCGTCACTCGGGCAAAACTGATAGTGGGAATATCCTGGGCGACACGACGCTGCGCTTCACTGGCTGCTACTGCTGCTGCATTCGTCGATCGATTCTCCGAGCGAGTGTTGCCAAAAATTTATGAAATTTCCCTGTGGCAAAAACAAAATTGAGATCGGTGTTTCGCACTTTTTTTCTTTAGCGACGCTATGGATGTACTTTGAAACTTTAATCAAGAGTTTTGCAATTTCGCCGCAGACTTTATGCTGTCTAAAATTACAAATATAGAACATATACGAGGTATGAGCGCGATTGGAGCTGTTGCATTTTTTAACAACAATGAATTTCTTATGTGATGTATTTTTAAAGCGATATTTTTACATAGCTTATAGCGACGTATTTTAAGCTTGGTTATAATCCATACATGCTGATGTACAGGCTAGAGAAGGTCGATTTTAGTTTGAATCTGCGTTACAGACAGACACAAGGGATGTCTCTCCACCTCGTCTCTTTTCGACCGTGTATATATTCTAAAATACAGTTTATTTAGATGTTTTTCTCCTTTTAAGCTATATTTCTTCGACAGATCACTAGATCAGCCTCAGGGTGCAGTATCAGCGGATACGAATTCTGCTACATCCATCGGTATTTCTCTAGGAACTAACATTGCTTCGATTTTCGCCGCTCACTACCGTATCCGAAGCAATATCCCTCACGTTCTACGCCTGTCTGAAGTTAAGACAGCGCTCCTCTGTTTTCATTCTTACCTTTATTTCTTGCTCCTCTTTGCTTCTTTGTCTGTATAAATATACGAGTGATTTTAATTATTTCATTATATGCTTAATAAGTATCTTGACAAGAGGTATGTTAATTCTGATTTCTCGACGTACAGAGCAGACTTTTCAGAAGCAACATGGAAACTTCAATTTTTTCATTTTCTGCATCATAAAGTTGCAACTATCCCATAGAATGCAACTTTTTTAGTAAAGTATTTCTTGCGTTCGTGCCGTTTTGGCAGTGAATTTAGAATTGTAGCCTATTTAGTTTGTACGTGCTTTATTTCACTTCATTTTGACATCCAGCGTGGTTTTTTCAGGCCCGTTGCCAAATTGAAATCTTGCAATAAGGTTAGGAGCTACAAAAAGGTAGGACTAGTATATAATCCATATATTCCACTCTGCCTATTATAAAATAAAATGTAACAATCATGTCTGCCGTCTTTCATATTCATCTAGACGCAGCTTATTCTAGTAAATTGACACAACTTTGACATGATTTTTAGGCTCTCATGGTATAAAATATTGTTAGACTCTGGTGGGTAAGTTGATTTTTAGCGCAAAACGTCCCATGCGCTAAAAAAACAACTTTCCCACCCGTGCTGAAAAGTACTATTAATGTTATTTAACCTCACTATATTTAAGGTAAAGTAGCCTATTACACGATGTCTGGCTGCTTTTTTGTCAACCCAAAAATAAATTGAGTAAATCACATAAGACTAGATGCTGTTATAACTCATTGGGTGCGATGTTTCTCATATGTTTGAAGAAATACTTTTGTTTAAATATTAGATTAATGTTATATTTCGTAATTTATTCACACAAAAATGAATGCACTTCGGGATCCTATTATGATACACCATTTTCTTTTTGGCACCCACGTTTCACATGGGCAACCCCTATTATGAAACACAATCAATTTTATAATTAATGAATTATTTATCATTACTTAAATAAATGTAATAAATATTGAAATAAATTAATTATATAAACAATCAACATATGTATTTAAAGTATTATAAATAATAAATTAAAGCTTCGAGAAGATGTAAAATAAATTTTATATTAAAATTTATACATGAAATTGCCAAGGTGCCATAAACATTCAATCAACAACTAACTTTTAAATTAAATACTCTTTAAATAAAGTTCCTTTAATTTACTGACTTTCAATTATATACTTTGAGTTAAATACTAGATTGAAATAATTACAGAATAAATTATGTAGTGTCTTACTTGATTTCTTGATGTATTAATTTCATTTCATTTTGTAACCTCATTCTTTATTCTGCTAACTTCTTTTTTCTATGATGTTTTGCTATTGCTGTTTTCCAGCCTGTATTTGCTACCAATCTTCAGAGGTTCCGACTGCAGGTACTTGTTTTTACCCTTTGTTTCAACTTTTATTTTATTTTTTTTTAAGCAAATCTTGTGTTTGAAGAGCGAAACATTGGTGGAAAATTTCTTTTTGTACATTAAGCAAATCATCTACAAGAATAAAAAATACCGTTTAAATATTTACTCATGAAATAAGTTAAAATTACAATCATGAGCTGATCGATAATCTTACCTTTTAAAGACTCTTTTTCATTATCTTCATTTAAGGAAGTTTTCTTGGTAATTAAATTAACGATGAGACTGGCCTACAAAATTTTACGTAGCTAATTAAATGTCTAAAGAAGCTTTAGTTAAAAGTTCGTAAGGCTAGTTGTAATCTCAAAGTCAAGAAATAAATATGTTTGTTATTCCTTTTTCAACACGTGATCTTATATAGGAGAAAAGTTCCCTTTCTTCAGATTATAAAGTAATTGACGATGAGAATTTATCATTTTTTTAACAGAGTAAATTTTTTTAATTTTTAACAATTTTTTAAAGTTCTGCAGGGTAGTTGTAAAATAAAAATGGGTAAATATTTCTTGTAAAAATCTCATGTGAGTGTAGGTTATGTCTGCTGAGTATATACCTATATATACCGACTGCGCAAATCAAATCCAGTGAATTCTGTGTTTGACTTTCTACGTATCGAGAGAACCTCCTTAATTTAAAGTCACTTGTTCTCACAATTTGATTAGAATCATCAGTAAGTAACATTTTAGTAACTTCGCCTTCAGATACTAAACCGTGTCGATTGTTCGGCTCAATGACTACTTGGAGACTATACCATTGTCAAAGTTATCACTTTGACTGTTTCCCAATACTAAAATCTTTGAAGAAGTACTTGAAAACCACATCGATTGTTAATACGATCAGTATTTATAAAATATTTAAAAGAAAATATTCTTGCATTCAGGAACAAGGCTGTCTTCATGGAATAGTTTATCAATTGAATAATAGTTTAAACTATGATGATCAGCAGTACTTGTGTCTCATTCTGCCGGATAACTTAAATTTGCTGTTGCAGTTGGTGGACTGAGATTATTTACTGGAAGTAACTATTGTTCTGAGGGTACAACTAACACTATTTGATCTTCAGCAAAGAGTTTTTCCAGAATTGTTTGACTTATTTCTTCAGGCAAAGCGAATTGTTCGACTATAATTGACTCTGTCAGAGTTAATTAAACTAATTCATCAGATGCAGTTACTTCTTATTCCACTACGATTAGCTCTGTCAAATTGCTATATTTACTATGTTCATCTCATAGTACTTTAGTTTAAATCTATTTTGCTCATTTAATATTTCTATTTTTTTAAATAATAGGTAACTGTCTAGTAGATTTACTATTTATGATCACGTTTTCAGTATCTTCTACTACACGGAGAGCGATTTCATCGAATTTTTTGATGGTATTTCTCATCAAACTGTTCGATATTCGAATTCATCGAAAAAGTCGATAGTTTACATTGGAAAATCCGATGAATGCTATCGAAAAGTTCGATGGGTAGTAGCATCAAAAAGATCGATGACTTTCATGCAAGAGTTCGATGAAATCCATCGAACTTTATGCAGCATGTAACAAGGACGGTGGCGCTTTTTGTTGTTGGTGTCGAGATATAGGTTATGCGATATCTGCAGCGGTATACCACACGTGTACATCTTATATTCAACTGTGCAATTTATTTGTGAATAAATGTATTTTTGCAGTTATATATAGAAAAATAAGCTGA